>VWPU01016157.1:0-158627 GCA_013398955.1 Callaeas wilsoni
CCTCCCCCCTTCCGCCTCCCCGCCCCGATAGCGGAGAGCCGACTGATGCAACACCGATGGGCGATTGTCACATCGGCTTCCGGAGCCTCCTGCCCCGCGGCTGTCCCTCCCTGTGTTTACCTCCCTCCTCCCCGCCGGCGACACCGCGCGTTCCGGCGTTTTCAATGGAAAAGCGCAAACTGGTCGCGGGACTGCGTCGCGCCGCGGTCGCTTTGCGGGTTTGCCACCTTTCCGGGATGCAGCGGCGGCGCGCCCCTACGCGCGTCTCGGCGGAGCCCAGCAGGGTCTTGGCGACAAGCCGGGGCGCTGCCGCCGGACAAAAGCGCGAAGGACGAGCCGCGCTCCGTCCGAAAAGTCGCCCCGTTCCTCCTGGCGGCCCGGTAACAGCCAGCCCCTGCCGTACCTTCTGCGCAAGAGCTTGAAAGCGAGGGTTTCTCCCGAAGCCTCGGAATAACGAGATGCTCCTGTCTCCGCTGCTACTTCTTGCAAGGGAAAAAAAGCCCTTAACTATGAAATGTCAGCGAAAACAAGTCCCTAGATAAATAAAGGTAGAAAAAAATCACGTAAAAAAGTCAGAGGTATCAAAAGGAAAGAAAATATAGCGTCTGTATGGCTCCGGCGTCGCTCCCGGTCTGACGGCCCCCTCGGGGCGCCGCCGCTCTTCAGGCAGGAATGTGGGCGCGGCATCGCAGGGGGCGCGGCGCCCGCCCGCGACCGCACCGCCCCCCGCCCTGCCCGACTGACCCCCGCCGCCACCGGGGCAGGGGCTGGGGGGCTTTGGGGGCAGGTGGGCGTCCCCGACTGAGGGGTAAGAGCCGGTCACCGGCGTGCGCCCGGCGGGGGTCGGGAGCGGGACCGCTAGCACATGAGCCGAGCAGCTCTCCAGTGTTTACATCGGGGCACTGGTTTACACGGCGAACACAAGACGCTGCGGTGCTTGTCAAGAGCGCCCTGCCCGAGAGGTGCTGCTACCGGCCCAGTGCAGCATCCGCAGCGTGACTGCAGCACCCGGTGGCTACCGGTTCACCCAGGATCTGCCTCCCTCTTTCCACCCAGCGCCTGCCTCCTGGCTGTGGTGCTGGCGTCTCCCAGTAGCTGGGTGCGTGGCAGGGACAAGGTGCCACGGACCCATCATAGCTCCTCGCTGCAGTCACTCGCTATTTTTAACACCTGCAGCAGCGCACGTGCAAGCCCGGACCCCGAGGGCAGCCGACAGACTCCCCGAACGTTTCCTTCGGGAAGTGAACCGGAATGACAGGCTCCCCCTAGTGATGTGATTCACGATAAACCCCCTGTAGGGAAGAGAGGGGGAAACAGAACATCCTGCTTCTTTTCCCTCAGGTAACCACTCCAGAAAATTTGGAGAGCTTCGCTGCTCGGTCCTCCGTGGAAGTGGGCGGCGGGGCTTTACTGTCCGCCGCAGCTCCTGATATGCACGGTGAAGGACACAGCTCTGGAGGAGGCTTGACGGGGGTAGCGGAGGCCCGCTTGGCTGCTGTCTCTAGAGGGACAGGGGGTTGCAAAGCAGCCTCCCCAGCTCCTGTCCTCGCGGCAGCAGCGCACTCCCACGCCAGTCTGGTGCTGCCAGGCTCGAGTGTGGAGAATACTGTGCCACCTAGTCGTTTGACCTCCCTACGTTATCGCCCTCCCTCCCTTCTTCTGCAGCATCGAGAGCCCGTGGACGGTACAAGGGGCGGGTGCCTGTCTGCCGTCTCGGGGCAGTGGCGGCCGCTGGGACACAAGAGCAGCTCACACCGTCGAGGGACAGCGACCCTCACCACCATCCCCACTCCTGGGCCCACTGCTGCGCCCGCGGCTCCGACGGGGACACGAGGCTCCCCCAGGGCTGAGACAGGCGGGAGAACGGTGGCTCTGCCCCGCGACTGTCGCCGGGGTAAGCGGGCTGGAGCCGAGCAGGAAGCGAGCGGGAATCCACCAGACTGCCCAAGGCGGCCGCAGCCAAGCACCACCGCCGCCGAAGCTTCTGGACCGCCCCCGCCACCACCGAGATGGGGGGGGCGGGAGTGGAAGGCGGGCAGGGGCGGGGACCGGCGAGGGCACGCGCAGGAGATGCAGGAGCCGAAAATTTTCCATCACTGCAGTCGTCCCCCCGCCCCCATCCGGCGCGGTACGTCACGCGGCCCCCCGCAGCCCGGCGGGGCGGACGGGGCGGGATGCGCTGCGGCGCCTTCCCGCACAGCCCCGGGGCTCCGAGGGGCGGCGGCGGCGGCGGCGCACCTGCTTCCGCGGGGAGCGGCGATTGAAATTACCCCGGAGCTCAGCTCGGGGCGTTCTGGGCTGGAGCCGGCTCCTGCCCCGCGCACCTGCCGGCGCAGGGTGCCCGCCTTTACCCCGTCTGCGGACGCGGCGCAGCGCGACTTGAGGTGCCTGTGGCAATGTAGGGTGGTAAAGTCGCCCCAGGAGTGCCAGTCCGCGGCGTTTTCGGTGCTCTGAAAATCTCATTGCACAACGGGCGATTTGCAAAGGCTTCGGTAACCTGACAGGTTAAATCGAAAGGCTGCATCGCTCGCCTTCACACCGCAATCACAGCGATATGTAAATAAGCACTGCTGCGGAGAAGGCAGGGCACACTCTTTTTTCCAGTGGGAATGGTGAACGCCTGGTGCCTTTTTCAGTCAATCCCATTCTTCGGGTGTCAGCAGTTCTGTGAAATTACAATGTACAGTACAGAGGGCAAGGTGACCTGTTTGTTGTGGGTTTTGCCAGTGTAGCAACAGACGTAATGACGTATTCGTAACGTTTTTAGGACTGTGTCATCCATTTCAAGGCAAGCGCACAGATTCGGTGCATGGTAGTGTCCCACATGCGCTTGATAAATACAGCAACCATCTTTATAAATGTGATCTGGTTGTCGTGAACACTACAGCTTTTAAAACCAGATTTTTTAGCAAAATAAGAGTTTTACTCTACAAATGCTGGATTTTTTTTTTTCCTAGAGCTGCCCTCATTTTATATGGAAAACGATGATGAGGCTTTGTTGCTCATTTGTGAGAAAAAAGATTGGTAAAATGCATCTAGGAAGAAAAATTGCTACATTTCTAATGGCCCCATTATTGGAACTCTGTAACATATGAGGGCAATCTGCACTGCTCCAGAATATTGAGTCTTTAAAATTTTACCCATGCAGTCTGTTTGCTGGTTCAAATGGTCTGCTTTTTTCAAGTGGTTTTAAGTAATGCCTCACTGATTGAATTATAATTTTCCTGACTTTGTAATTGCCAAGAATGTCCTTGGCAAAACATACATAGAATGTGTTTCATCCAATTTTGAAATGTATTTTGTAATCGGAATAATAAAAGTTAATATTCATCAGTTCCTCCCACCATAGTTTCAACGATTCATTTGTTTTCATTGTCATGCTTTTCTTTCTCCCTTTTAAAAAGTGTTCTTTTGTTCTTTTTTTTCCTTTCCTTTGTTTTCATCCTCCTTATCCCTAAGTCACCCTCATTTTTATACCTTCCATTTGTTTGCTTTTTATTTCATTCTTTTGCATGCCTTTACACATTGGAAATGTCCTTACAAATTTTGAGCATTTAGGATAGTTAAGAATGCACTTTTTCACTTTTAATCTGGAGATTCTGTTCCTGCTTTATGTTTTAAGGCTGTTGTGAAAGAAACTGTTAGTTGTTAAGTGTTGTAAAAATTGAATTGTGTTCTGTGACACAGGTAGAAATTAACTAGCGCTTTCAATTTATTATACAAGGAGGTAATAGGGGTTTCGTAGCTGAAAAATTATCTGCCATGTGCTTCTTAATGTCAGTTTGCAGTCGAGAGCTATCTATAGATTCACACCTCACTGTAACATCACCTGTCATTCTTCATCCTGTGAATGGTTTCTTTTAAAAATTGATTATTTGTTTTTATATTTAGAAAAAGAGCTAGCTTTCAAGTGCCCATGGGGGTTTTTTGCTCATGTTTTAACAGATAAAAGGCCTTTATAATATAGGAGGGGTTTTTTTCCATGCCGTTTCTTCCTACATATATAAATAAATCTTGAGAGATACCATAAAACTCTCTGTAACACACACCCAGTAGAGAAATTTTTTTTATGATATGCATGGAAAAGTTATGTGTACAGTAATACTGTAAAAGTCAAGTCCATTCACAGGGATTTTTAGATGATACTTCCTAAATTGCCCAAAGGATATCTAATGAAATATATAATATGTCAAAGCGCTCTGTACTAATAGCTACATAACATTCATTTTGTCTGTGCCTACTATGAATAATACAAAAATCCCAACAGAGCAGGGATCTGCATCGGATGAAATCCTCAGTACTGCCAAGAGTCTGGGGAAGGTTGGTAGTGGAGAACAGTAACAGAGACCTGAGAGCTGTGTTGTGTCCTGAATGAAACATCTGCAGTAGTGTCTACATGACAGATGCGGTCTGTCATGAGGAAGAGCTGGAAGTATGGGTGAGTGGGGAAAATGAGGATTCATGATTTTGCTGCATAGACTCAGTGGTCCACAAAGATGCAGGTGGGGCTAATGGGTTCCACCATCCTTCCAACCAGTTTGGTTCATGATTCTTGCCTCACATGGACTGCCTGTGGCATGCAATTAATGAAATTATAGGTTCTGATTATATGCTTTCTTAAACAAAACTTCCACTGAAGCCAAGAGGTATTACGAGTGCATAAGGAATGCAGGATTGCATATCCTGCCTCTTGGGCTTTGTGATGGTGCGTTGGAGTTGCATATTAAACTTGGTTTAAGCCTTAATTTTTTCCCTCTGTGTTTATCCTTGTCTAGTTTCAGTTTTGCAATATGAAAACAACAAAATCACTATGTTAAGAATATAAGCAGCAGTATTCTTTCAAAAAAATAGTACATTTACTATAACTATAACTTGGATTTAAGCCAAAAATGGGGAGATATTCTGAGTTTTAAAACCATCGGATTGTGCTGTTATACTGCAATAAACTCGAAACCGTGAGAGCTGCATGAGATATGTAGTACTAATCATCTCCAAGAAATTGTCAGCCTTAAATGGACATTGCCAGCTGCTATAAAAATAATTTCTGCTTTATATTTTTAACTCTGTAACATTTTTAGGAGTTTTAAAAATAGCGTTTCTCTGTTAATCTTGATTCATCTTTTCCACTCAGCAAACTGATTTTTTTCCTGTGTGAAATTTACATATTTTTTTTAGGTTGTGGTGTGTTTTTTGTTTGTGTTTGTTTTTGGTTTTGGTTTTTTTTTTCTTTTTTGATATTTACATATTTTTTTTAGGTTGTGGTTTGTTTTTTGTTTGTGTTTTTTTTTGGTTTTGGTTTTTTTTTTTGTTTTTTTTTTTTGTGTAGCACAATTCTAGAAAAGCTTTGGAAAGGGTATTTGTTAATTAACTGAAGCTCTTGTCATTTTCTATAAGCCATTCCACATATTTTTGTTTAGATTCTTACGGGAATAAGAGCTACTATTTTTGTTCTTTTACCATTTGCGGGTGGCAGAGAGCACAATTTAAGATATGCATTTGGATTCCCAGAGATGTTATTGCCGTTATTACAGCAGTCTGTGCATCAGTATTACTTATTATGTCAGCAGATCTTTGAGGACATTGTCAACCAAACAATGCTTCACATCTATGGAGAGTCATATGCATTTTTGTAGCTCCCTTAAAAATAGTGTAAGTTTAAGAAATTAGATGAAGTGATCTGGGCAGGTTGCTGTGCAAGAGGTGTATGGAGAAGGGAAAAAAACTGGAACAATTGTATAGTTACGAAGAGGTTTCTGCGTTTCACCAGATAGAATAATTGTGTATGCACTGATACGGCAAAGAAAATGGCCAGTTAGGGCAGGAGTTCGATAAGCACTATATTTTGATGGATAACAAAGCTGCAGTGAACCAAGAAAATGAGCTCCTCACTTTGTATTTCCTGTCAAAAATACTGTGAAAACAGGTAGCAATAAAAACATGTTACAACTGGATCTCTGCTCTGTAAATTCATGTGTGTAAGTTAGTATGCATTAACCTTGTTTTTGTAAAATTGCTGCTATTCCTAAACATCTTGAGGACTGGATCCTCCTTTGTAGTGGACAGCCATTACCTACTGAACTTAAAATTCCACTTTTTATGTCTAGTGCATAAAGCACAAGAACTGCTATTTACAGTATCACAACAGGTCCCTAAAATCTGGTATTTTGTGTCTGGCAGTGGCCAATAGAGGATTTTTCCGTGACAAAGGGTAGGAAAGAGGATAGGACCATGCAGTTGAATGTTTGAGCAATCTGATGTTTAGGGTTTGGGATTTGGTGAACCAAAGGTTGTATCCATGTGTTTGTATTTCACAGCTTCTGGTACTCATCTACATGAAATTGTTGAATCACTTTTGAATCCGTGTTTGATATTTATCATAAGCAGTGACAAAGCTTACTCAGGCATTTACAAAGACTTCTTCCATTTGTTAATTTTTTTCCCCAGACTTCTTCCCAATCAGTTCATTTGAGATCCCCATATTTTGCACAGTAAGAACTGGGTTTTATACACCTTTATTCTGTATTGTATGGTTGTCTTTCTGGAAGTCAAAAGAGTCCTAGTCAATCTAAGAGAAACTTTAATACCTTTGATTCCCCTGGATTCCAGTCATAGAGAAAATGAAGATTGTTCAAGATGTTATAGGTGCTTTCTCCTTTGTTAGAGAATGAAATTTAGACCCGGAGTCTTTCATAAAATGGCAGCAAGCAGATTTTGCCTTGACTTTTTTGGCAGTTGATCTGTTTTCATGCCAATGTGTGTTCTTCTGCATGTTCTGAGGAAGGACTTTCCCCTCACCTTTTTAGACTGAGTGTTTGCTGTACATCTGAGTATTTTAAGTTGGCTAGTTTCCATGTGTAGAAAATTTGTAGCCATTTATTTTTTATTTTTGAAAGATGGTTTTTAGTTGTAAATAATTATGAGTCAAATTTGTATACTTATTTCTTGTGGGAAGAAAAATCACTCTCCTACCTTAGTGTGTACAGTTTTTGGTGAACAAAATGGACATCTTTAACTTAGTCAAAGAAACTTTCATGGATCAGTTTCTGGCAAAAATTAGGAATGGTTTAAATAACCTAGTTTATACAGTCTTCCTTGTATGCAAAGAAAAGATTTGAAATAAATTAGTGAAAAAAATTATTCTGTATGGTGGTAAGGACATTTTTGTTTATATACATACCAGAGAATTGATGTGCTTCTAAAGACATCCCCCTCCTGTTTATCTCCTATGTGCAGAGTACTTTTACAGACTAAGCTGCTGCTGAGTCACACTTTCACCAAATTATTGACAGCCCTGTCTCTACTAAGAAGTGGTAGATGTTCTTGCCTGCATATCAGGCGAGCAGTGTAACGCCCCTTACTTAGGAAATGAAAGTATGACACAGCATTGTAACTGACCTAATTGAGAATGGTGTAAGCAGCTGAATGGAAATGTGTTTAGGCAGCCATGTAGGGCAAATCAAAATCTATCCACGTTAAATTATTTACTGGCAGTAATGATTCACTATTAAAGAAAGTAATATAGTAGTATTCATTTCAATGTGCTGAACTAGCAGTTTTGCAGTGCAGTTATTCAGAGGAAACTTTGTCTGAATATATGAGCAGTAATAGATCTGAGAGAGACATAGAAGTCTCTGTTGGCAATGTTTCCTGAGCTCAGAAAGATATGTACATAACTAGGGTAATTAAGCCTAAATAATCTACAATTTATAATACTAATATGTAACATGTACTGAATAGTTTGTGAGTCCAAAATAAATTACAAGTAGCTGTAAAAATTGTCTTTGTCTTTAAAAATGTAGGAAGATTTTGTTATGGAACCATAAATATGTTCAATACCTTTATTTCCCCTTGGTATATGATGTTTTAAATCGGCTTTTCCTTGAATGTGTAGTATATTCTTGGAGTATGACAAGCAGAATCCAGTTTACATTTACAGAAATATCTGCAGTTATTACTTCCTTTAAAATCCTTTAAGCAGTTAGTTAGTTTGTGTTGCTGTTAGAACCAGAATTATTCCATAAACAGCACAGCTCTTCATGTTTCATTTAGCCATTCATTTGCTTTTTTTTTGTTAAATGTATAGGCATAATCTTTTAACAGAGACAGAAATTTACCTTTGACCAATAACAATTTTACTGTCATTTGGCATGTAAATGCACATTTTTTTGAGGTTTATTGTACTCCTGTGGTATTCCATAAAAAGTTTTTCATGGCATTCGGCAGGGAAAGAGTGACTGCACTTATTTGGTTGCTGCTGTGGAAGTGCTTATTACACCATTCTTCTGATGGGATTCTTTGGATTAAAAACAGATTATGATGTGATTCAGGTCATTTGGATTTTCTTGTAGCCCATGGGTACCTCGGTTGCCATGATCCTGAGACTTCACTGTGTGGGAAACTTGCTCATCTGAATAGCCAAATGGTCTTCAGGTGCATGATTTTGTGCATGTACTACAGTTTTTGCAGAACTAGATTTGATAGATTTCATGTAGCTGTATTTGTGATGGAGTATGTTGAAATAATGTCCCTGGAATTTGACACAGGATTTTGACATGCCGTACTAAGGGACGTTACATGTTCCTTATGGCATGACATCAAAAAGTAACTATAAATTGTACAAACTATCTGAATAATTTTAAAATACAGATGCTTGTATAAATAACCAGCATGTATAGAATACATAACAATGGTTTTTTTTTAGTTTAACTCGTGATTGGCACATATGTGAAACAACATATATAACTGAAAACTGCCTCAAATTAAGAAATACAGAAAATCTAGATCACAGTCTCCTTTTTTATTCCACGTACAGTACACTGACTTGCACAGGTAAGCACATGCAGACAAGCTTAAGGAGGTGATATTGGCTTCTGTTAATGAATAAGGAAGCTACAGAAAGGAATAGAATCCCTTAATCAGAAATTTAACATAATTTAAAATACAATACGGTTAAATATTTTTAAGTAGATGCACTAATTAATGTCAAAATGGGTAATATATTTTAAAAGAGAAATGTGGTTTTAATGGAACTTTGGAATCAATTGTGGCTAGTGAACGCTATTATGATATACAATTTGTTCCTTTCTGTTCTGATTGCCAAGTTATTTTTAATGTCATGTTCATTTACAGAATTCCTCAAAGTCATGATCTAATTTGATATGATTTTCTGGTTAACAGTCTGAAATGGAAAAGTCTCACAGAGAAACAAAATTGTTGAAATAATATAAAAAAAAATTTGCTACAGGATGGAAGAAATGTAGGTTAATTATTATATCAGTGTACTGGATGTACCCATCATTTATACTTTTCCCCCAAACTTTACATTCTTTATTTTCATATTGTTGGAATTGTATGTAATAAATACCGTTTGTGGTCAAACAGAAACTTGGTGACCCTGACTGTGACCAAAATGATCTCAGAAAGCAAAAAATTTAGAATATTTTTTCTCTTACAGATTTATAGGACAATATCACTGTAGAGAGAATAACTGACCTATGGAAAATCATACAAACCTGTAGAAAATTTAACAGAACTGACAGTGTCGCTTTTTCACTTCTCTCTGCCTAGTTCCCCTGCATGCAGGCAAGTAATGTTTTGTTCTGTTGTTCTTTGTCTGCTTCACTTTTTTCATTCTGCTTCAGGGCCAGGACCGTTAGTCCTCAGATCAGATTGGCACATTGCCAAACCTTAACGATACAGAAAAACTGCTCTGTAGTTTTTAATTTTATGAAAAGTTTTGAAACGAACCTATAGGAAGGCTTGTTAAAACAAAGTGAGGAGAAAGGTGGAGAAAGGCTTATTGGGAGTCATAGAGAGGTTAGAAACTCATCTAGAGATCAGATCACCACTTTGTTCACTGAATTTCCTTTGAGATCCTGTCATGGACCCTGTACTGCAGTACACCCTAGGCTGAGTTCTCTCCTGCATGTATATAATCTTGTTGCCAGTCACTGGTGCAAAATGGTTGTACGCCATCTTCCAAAAAATCTGAAGGACCATTGAGTGTAAGACTGCCTGTGACTGACACAAATCCCATCTGGGCTCATTATTCGTGTATTCCCAATGGCCCTTAAGGTCTTTGCAATGCAGAATGGGCCATACCTCTGCATACCCCTTGTCCTGTCAGTCCTTCGCTGTTGTAACAAAATCCCTCCGAGGCATGGGAGGAAGAGGCACAGGGTAGGACCTGGGTCCTGACTGGCCATGTGAGCTAGTGTCAGAGTCAGGATGTCAGCCCTTTGCTCGGGACTTGGCTCCTCTGAGAAACCTCCCTCTGTAGGTAAATGAGTGGTGAAATCTGTGTTTTGTACAAGTTGTAGCTGCATTGCCCAGCTTCCTTGGGACTCCCATCCACACCCTGCCTGTTTAAGCTCATGTCTGGGCAGCCCATTATTGCTTGTGTGGTTGTGTAGGTGGATCTGCATCCAGCTCTGTCTCGTGCAGTGCGGATTTGCTCACTGCCTCTCCTGGCGGGCCCCTGAACCTACACTACAGACAGCCTTGTATCCAGCCCTGTTTCCTGACTGGGCCTTGAACTCATAGTAAGCCTTGGCCCTGGTGCTCTCCTGCAGGAACACCTGGCTCGACCCCATGGACTTAGTTCTATACCCATGCCTGGATCTGTTACTGAACTGTGGCCCTACCATCACTCTGGCCCTTCCAGGGTGAGGGACTGCCCTGTTGCTGGGGTGCTGGTGGTCTCTGCCTGCCTGTCTTGGGGTTCCCTTAAGCTTCTAGGTCATCCTCCCTTGTGGCAAAATGTATCTGTCTCATTTCTTGATAGCACCTAACTTCATTGACCAGCTTGGCAAAAGCATAGCCTCAGACCCAGCTTCTGATCTTCATGATATAAGAACATTTTTCACTCCTAGACAGGTGCTACAGCTTCATGCTACCTGGCTGTATCTTTCATGACAACTTTCAGTACATGCAGCAAAAATAAATGTTTTTTTTTCCAAAATTTTATAGCACTTCAATATACCTTTTATTACTGTAGGGATTTTGTCTTTACGTAGTAATATGTTGCTCATAGTCAAAGACTTTCACCAAGGATTTGGCCCCAAACCCTGCAGTTATTAACAGAAATGCATGTGACTCTCTCTGTGTGGAGTCACTACAAGCTTTTGCAGGCAAACAAAATACTTTCTTACTCAGTGCTACACTTGAAAAAAAAAAATTAAGGAAGTCTGAAGCTCCAGCTGCTTATGATGAAGATGAAATGGTAGTAGATTATGATGATCTATTTTTGAATGCATACCTCAGTTAATAGGTTCCTATGTGAGCATCTAAACCCAGCGTTGAGGAAACAGCCTTTGCATATTAAAGTATAGCTGTTAGTCTTTCCAAACAATCATAAATCCACAAGCTAAAAGTATTGAAGAATAGTAAGGTGTTACATTAGTTTATAGAGAGAAAGACATGCCAGTACATTTATTGTAACACCTTATCTCAAAGTTTCTGTTCCTTATTATTGAATGAATTAAACAGGGAGAATTCTACTCCAACGGATTAACAGTGCTGTGCACTTTTATTTTTAAAGCACATAGGGTTGTAGAACTTTGAAATACTGTCTTATCAGGTTTCATGCTTCTGTACACACAAATAGATAAATAAACACTACCATATGTAGGTGATCATTGCTGTATTAGATCACTTAAGTATTAAAAAATTATTTCAGTGGTAGAAGTTACAGATATTCTTGTTTTTATGAGCCTATAAAATGTATGCAGCTGCAGTAACCAATCTGTGATTCTTTTAAACTTTATCAGAACTTGTATGACTAATTTAGCCTTTTATCTATCTGTGGATAATCATGTAGAAGCTAGGCACACAGGAATGCCGAACAGATAATATAATTGGTAGTGTAAATCTGAGTGGGCAGGCAGTTGGATTTCCTTCAGTCAGTTCTTCCTAGCCACTGTCTTTGAAGCTGTAATCCTTCTGAGCAAAGCAAGGTCTCAGGTTCCAAACACACATTAATGTCATCATAAGAAACTTGCTGTGGAAAGGTTGTGCTGCACTGGGGTGTTACCCAAACCCAAAGTGGCTGGGAAGTTTCCTCGTTTGTTTCAGTACAAAGTCAATAGCTTTCCAGGATAGTTTTAAACAACACAAGCTGTTTTGCATGAAATGCATAAAGAAAGCTTACATGTCTTTCATCACGTCAGCTCTGGGCAGAGTATCTTTCACTAAATTTGTGATCACAAACCTCTGGTTACTGGTAATTGTTCTTGCAGCTGGTCTGAGATGAGATACATGGTGTCTTCAGGTGTGCAAATGATGGGAAGAGAAGACAAAAAGGATGATGGGGTCTGCTTTACTCTTTTTATGGTTTAACTTCATTCAGTGAGGCATGTACATCCTGACAATCTGTGGAACCAGCAGATTCCTCACAGGCATACTGATATCAGGATCAGGACCCAAGTTCATATTTTCTCATGCCCAGTGCTGGGTAAAATATTTTAAACTTATCTTTCTGTTTAAATACTCAAATACAAATATTACCTTCTTTAAAACTACTGAAGCTGCAAGAGAGTGAAGGCTAATAAAACTCTTTATTTTCTTCTGACAAACAAACAAGTGTTTGTTTATGCCAGGCAAGTTTAAAAGATAAAGGGTAAGAACTTCCAAATTTAATTTTTTTTCCTAATGATTTTCATTAATTTCTACAATCAGATAGTGTTAATACTGTGCCTAACTATACAGGCAAATAGTGTAAAAGTTTCCTGAGATGAGCTGACATAGGGTTTCATAATGACATATGCATTCTGAAGTGTAGTGTTTCACTGTTCTCCAGGCCTATAAATAAAAAAATATGTGGGCAGTAAGTGATATTCTTGTCTTTCTCATTTTATAAATCTCTTATTTCCAATGGGAATGAAACATTAAATAACTAACCTTTGGTCTTCCTGTACTGCTTCTGATCTTTATGATAGTATATTATTGAAGAAGATATTCCTTATTTCAGATGTAGTAAATAGTTACAGTGAAATTTTGAATTTATTTATGTGCTTCAAGTTATACAGGAGCTTGGTCAACCAATTAGTTTTTGGTTGGTTTTTTTTTTTTTGGTTGATGATTTGTTTTTTTGGTTTTTTTTTTCCCTTCATATGCAAAATCTGAAATTCTAACTCCATTAACTTCATTTTGGTGATCCCTCTATCCCTCTCTCCTGCCTTTCCTTGTGTCTTTCCATCTGACTCTCAAATGTATTCTCCACCTTGTATATCTTACAGACTTTTGTTTCAATGCCCAGCTTTAATGTTTATCAAAATCGTACTGTAAAATTTGTCCTTCACAGTTGCAAAGCATGATATATTCTTATGGGGTAGTTCTCTCATAAGATAACAGTTGTGTAAATGAGGTGCAGGTGTTGACTGACATCGAATGCTACCATACAAGTGGTGCAAGGCAGAGTCTATACTGAGGCATATTTTCTGCTAATAGACTCTTATTGCCTGTACCTGATCACAGTCTTTATTCTAAACTATCTGTGCAATCCTTCCTCTAAATTAAAAAGCCTGATTATGACTTTCTATGCATGTGCACTTGTGAATGAAATTAGTGACAGAGATGTTCTTTCTGTACAGGAGAAGTGTTTGACACAAGGCTTTAACTTCTTTTTGTCTGCAAACTTTGACAATACAAGGAAATATTTTCCCAAGTGAAGACATAATTCAGTTAAAACCATGGTTAGAATTTTATCTACATGAATAGAGGGGAAAAAAAAAGGGAACACCAAGTCTGGAGTCCAAAGAGCAGGTTCTGGTTAACTGGAAGCCTAAGGATCCAGTCTCCTTCCTTTGGTGGGTGGTGGTAAAATAGTTATAATAATTAATCTGTTCTAATTCTGTAGCTAAAATTCTTCTGTGGCATAAAATGTTACTTTGAAGAATGAGGTGAATACTTTATCTTAAAATGTTGTGTCTGTGGAAGAAATGGTTATTTTACTAAAGCTTGTTGATTCCATTTGTCTGGAAGCAAGTTCTTATAAGTCTTTACTATAGTATTCATATACAGCTGTCAGGCATTAACACAGTCATGAGTGCTGTGAACAATCATCTTGTTACTGTTCCTTCTTGTCTTTTTTTTTTTTAATATTAAAAAAATTTGTAAAAAAATTATTATTCTTTCCTAAGAAGTCATATTTCTATTTTCTACCTTTTCTCACAGTTGATGTAGACATGTTTCCCTTTTATTTTTTTTTTGAATTTACAGGTAGTAATTTTCAGTTGGGGAGTATTAGGTTAACTTAAACATACATTGGAAAAGAAGGCTCCAAATGTGCAGAAATGTTTGTATTTTGCTTCTGGAGCAATTAAAAGGTTTTATTGAAAGTTACATTAAAGGAGTCATAGAAAACAGACAAAGTAGCTCTTAAAAGACATCTAGTTTATGCTCTGTTCTCAGGACATGGATGACTAAATCATTCTTGGCAGAGATCAGTCTGTTTCCCCCTTTGTTGTAATTTAAGTCCACTACTGTCTGGTCTCTCTGCAGCCGCCTTTTACACATCTGAAGACCATTACCATGTCTCCCCACAGTCTTCTCATTTGTAGGTGGTGAAGAGCCTGGTCCTTCCGATGTTTCCCAGGCTCAGGGAGCTCTCCCTGTTTTCCTCTGTTCTCTCACCCTTTGATTCCTGGCATACCTGGAAATAATGCTTCAGACTGAAGATAGTACTCCATTGGAACAAAGTCCTTCTATTGACACTTTCTGAGGATGATATTTTTTTGCTTTTCTTGCAGCCTTGTGCCATTGCTGATGCGTGTTCTTCTGTGACCCATTGCCATCTCTGGTCCCATTTGTAGAACTGCTGTCCATTCACCCCCATCTTATATTTGTTCAGTCAGGTATTCCCAAGTGCTGTGCTTTGGATTTGTCCATAGTGAAACACATTCCATTTGTTTAACGACCACATGCATCTTATTTTGGTAATGCATCCTCTCTGTTTCTTCAGTTCATCCTTCTAAACTCAAATCCTGTGATCTGCATAGGTCTTACAGCTTTTCCAAGCACTGCATCCTTTGCAAAGCAGATATGAGTGCTATTAATTCCATTGTGCAAACCATTAACGGAAATACTGAAAAATGCCGTATTTGGGCCAAGTACGGTGCAATGTAATGGGAATGTCCTGGACAGTGACTCTTCATTGCTGCAGCTCACGGGACAGGTATGGTGTGGACAGATGGTTGTTCTACTGATATGCCATGACTTGAGTGAGCTCAAAGGAAATTGTGTCAAACCATCCAGATCTGGGGAGGTCTGAGTCTCTTCAGCAACAGTGCTAATGAGGGTCCCCATAAAGCCCAAAGCCACAATGACAATAGCCTGAAGCATCAATGGCTCTTCCACAGAACCAGGAGGGTTATATTTGCTCTGGTCCCTCTGTCTTTATGCTTGTGGATGTAGAAATCATCTCTATATAACCGTACTAGCACTTTAAAAAAAAATTTTTGTATTTTAAACTGTTTTGTGAAAAATTAAATTGAGTTTGGCCTAGTTTCTCCAAAAAAAAAAAAAAAAAGGCTTTCTTAAGCGGAGGGAAGAAAGAGTTAGCAATATGAGCAGGAAGTAGAAGTGTTGTTGGGATGAACATTCAGGAACTAGAGCTGGTGTAGTGCTCAGAGTAAACCATGGTGTTTAAGTTGTTCTATTCATGGAAAAGCTTGTTAATTTTCACTTTTGAAAGCATAGATTTAATTTTTCCCCTCACTTAAATGCTATAAATGGCATGTTTCATTAAGAAATTATATTTTTCTCAAAATATACTAACAAGGATTTATTTGCTTTCATCACTGCTTCTCCATGAAAATAAACCATCAGATATATTTCCGCTTCAGAGCAGTCTTTTTTGAATTTCATGTGTTTTAAGCTACATTTCTGTTACAGTTGTTTTTTTCAATAACTTCCACTAAATATATACTATACAAGAATGGTCTTTTGACTATGTATTTTGTTGTGAAAACTGCCCGTCTTTCTTAGAGCTTCCTGTAAAATCTTTCCTTATCCAAACTCATGATAAAGATGAATTTGCTGTTCTTGCTAACAATTATTGCACTCTTTTCCAAGGCCAGTTACAAGAAAATAAATATTTTGAGCTGTATGTGCACTTACCCTTTCTGTCATTCAGCTCAGCATATGAAACAGTTGAGATCCACAAGGAAACATTTTAATATGTTTTGCTCTCATCAGCCTTGAAATTAGCTGCAAAAATTATGCACACTTATACGTAACTCCTTTGTTTTAGGCATGGCATGACAGGATTCCTGAGACCAAACTCAGGTTTTTCCAAGGGCTCTTTATGAGTACTTGCTTATTTAATGGAAGTAAAGTTACCAAATACCACACCTGCTATGTATTACACGATTTCTAAAGTATAGCCCTGTATTTCCTTTGGAAGGAGTAAGGCATGGAAAAGTTACCTTAAAAAATGATGTGTCAACCAGGTAATTTTCCCTTCAGATGTAATTGGTTCATAGAGGCTGATTCTTGCTGCTATGTTACTCAGTGAACAACAATACAGACTGATAGAAAGCATTGTTTTGCTTTATGTCGATATTCTTCTTGACTGAGTGACACCGCATTGTATCATCTTAATAAAACTAGAATCCTTCAATAGTATCTCAAACATTAGAGTAATTAATAAGTGATTTTGGGCATAGAAAATACTGAGTTCTGGCACAGCCACAGTTTGAATGGATTGATCTGGATTTAACTCAAGGTTTGCTCAATACAAGACTAGTCTGAAAGAGTGCAAATGTAGTTACCAAATCAATGACATATGACCACAACAGAAGCATATTTGATGGAAAAAGGAAATTGAGAAATCCAAGACAATAAGATAAGGCAGTGGTCTCTTCATGGTTAGTTAAAGTTAGGAAATGTGTAACCTAAGAGACTAGCTTGCCCCATATTTTTGCAACTCTCATTCAGAGCTGGTATTTCGCATTTCAAGCAGTATTGTCACTTGAAATGAAAAGTTGAAACTTAAATGAGTACTGTCTTTTTTCCCCCCCCCCACTTTGTGATGTGTAAATGAAAATTCAGACTTGTTTTGTTGTTACTCTTTCATCTTTTACCTCAAAATCCAGGTACTGTTTGGACTGGAATATTCTTTTCTACTTGTTCTTGAGTACGAGATGCTGTTGACTGACTGAAAAGCATGAGTTAGTAGTAACTGAAGGGTTAGGCCGGGCTTTGTTAGCCCATGTGAGACTAGCCCACCTATTTATGGCACCTGCTAAAGAGGTGAAAGGACTGACTTACATGGGCTTTTGTCACCTGCCTGCAACTTTCTTCAAGCTGTAAATATTTATCCTCCTACCTACCTCCAGTCTCCATCAGAACTGAATGTCTGGTTACTCGGTAACATTATTCTGTCAAAAATGATTTTAGAATGATTTGATTCCGTCAAAATGACTTTAAATACTTCCTAGTGGGAGATTAAAAAACAAACAAAAACCCCCCCTGAATCAAATTTGAGAGAACTGGGTTAGAGGGGACTATGCATGCAGTGGCACCTCACCCGGGCTGGAGGCCTGACAGAGCAGTTTGGGGAGGTCTGTATGGGTAACCACGGACTGGATGTGCCACAGCCAGAGAAGTTTATCTGACAGGCCTTTCTTTAAATCTAGCCTTACCTTCAGTGCATTTTGCAGTTAAGAAAAAAGTGTGAGCTGACAGCAGCATCAGTGAAATAGCAGCATCAAAACATCTAAAAGAACAAACATTCCCAAGAAAAGGAGGCATTTTTTAGCTGTAATTTATAGGCCTTGGGGTGGGGGGAATGAGTTCCTAACCTATTTTAATGCCTGTGATTAACTTGCCTTTGGAAGTCACAACTATTGCTAAACACATGTTGACTTCTCACCTTCACTGAAGGTTTTATAGGAACTTGGAGCAGTTTTTCACACCTCTGCGCAGCTGCTCCCCAGCCCCTGGAGGGTATTTCCCAGGACATCAGCCTGCGTTAAGAAGATAATGCCTGTTCAAGGAATCCTGCCTCCTTGCGCGTGCCTCTTCTGCTCATCTCTCGTTCCTGCCCCTACACCACAAAGTATTACCCTCTCCAGGCTTTCTCATGACCTAGACCCTTTCTGCAATTCACCTTCTCAAAGAGCCTCACTAACAGCTCCATGAGGATTGCTGTGGGGGCAGCAAACTGGTGTGGTGAAAGAGGAGAAACCCAGGTTTCTTAAACTGGTTTTGCTGATGAAGCCAGTGGCAAGTGTAGCAACCATTGAGACAATAATGTCTAAAATTATTGTAGAATAAATATGTTAAAATGTTCTAGAAACTGTTTGGAAGACTGAAGGTGTCTAGGTACAGGTGGGACATTTTTTTTTCTCACTTTTCAAAGACAAATGATCTGAAAATATGCACATTTATTATGCTTTCCAACATGAAAAAACAAGAGCATCCAAATTTTTTCTTTGACTTTCAGATCCAAAGAAATCTGCAGTAAGATGTATAAAATCTAATTATTGTGGTTACTTGCATTTGAAATGTACTACTTAGAAGCATAAGAAGTAAGCATTGAATTAACATTTTAGCATCTGTAAAAAATTGCTTTTATAAACCAGCTGTTTTGACCTGGCCAAGAGTGTGAGAACCACTGCAGCTTTGTTCATTGGTGAAAGTCGTGTCATTTCAGGTAAAGTTTTAAAACCTGTATAATCTGGACAACAGTGAGTTCTTTTGTACTGTTTCTTCCTATATTTGTGAAGCTCCTGCTGCAACAGAATACCAGTAATTTGAGAATGACAACATTTGAGGTCACCTATAACATGAGCAATGGTTCGACCGGCCAAGCACTGATTTATAGCATTCTATATAGGAAGATTACTAACAGGCAAGGGTCCAAAATACTTCAACCATCTTAAAATGTTTCCAAGAAAATATCTGATTTTAATAATGACTATGCAGTACGTAGGAAACATGAATGCTAGAGGTTAAGAGATCAGCAAAGAGTTCTCAGCAACACCGATTTAAAACAGGAAGCGATGGGGAAAGTCTAAGATTAAACTGTTCAGCTAAAGCCAGAATGGAAGCTGAGGCAAGAAAAAGAAAACACAGGGTCATAAACGTGATGACATCTCTGTGCCAGGAAGATGAGTCACAATAGTTGTAAAACCTAGGTACAAAAAGTTCATTAAAAGTTCTAGAAAGTAAGTCAGAGTCGGTAATTGTGTCATGTTCGCACCATAGAGAAATCTATTTCCCCTTTTGATTAAAAAGTCAAGGGAGTGCAAATGCAATCAGATAAAACACATGGTAAATCATACTCAAAGTACCCAATTTAATTAGTTATAAAATATAATAATGTGTCAATGAATTCTTTTCAGATTAGGCAGAGAAGGGGTTTTCTTTAAAGTATTTAGGCACACAGGAAAAATATTGCAGAGTTTTAAGTGAAAAGCATGTTATTCTAACTTGCTTAGATCTAGAACACATCAACTAATTAAAGAAGCTGAGGAAAGTGTCATGATCATCTCTGTGCTTTCAAATGAGGAGAAATAAAAATGCTGTGAGAAGTTGAATTCTCTGGCTTTGACTCAGGAAAGCTCTCAAGCATGTTCTTATTTTTAAGCTCAAACGTTCCAATGGAAATCATTGGTGGTGCCTCAACAACGTGCAATATCAAGTTGTTAAAATGTTTCATATTTGGGTTTTTTTCATTGTCTTGCATATGTGTTGTAGGTTGTCCCGCAGCAAAGCAGCAAGCTGCTACATGTCTCTTCTAACTGCGGGTACAGAGGAATTCACAATGTAAGCATTTTGTTTCATATGTTGTGAACTATGTGCCCTCAACTCAAGTCTTTCCTGTAGATTCATTGTAGCACAGAAATACTGCAAAACTAACAGGAATCAGTGGAGGGGATGGCAGATAATGTTTCTTTATTGCCAAAAGACATTTATTTGTGAGAGACTTTATGGAGCAAGAGCAATTAATCACAAGTTTTATTGCTTTGCATGTGAGGTTGGGTAACGACTTAATAAAACTCTATTGTTTGCTAACTGGAGTCATGACATTTTGTAAAGGAAGGGGATCTTTTATGTAGTAATACAGAAATACTCTGGCTGTCATATTTGTAAAGAAAATAAGCTACATTCATTTCTTAATAATAAAGGGGCTTGAGGTTATGCAAGTACACCAATGCAAGATGGTGTTTAGCTATTTAAGACACAGACTAGTCCATTATTTTCTTCCCCTAGTTTTTCCTGTTTTTTCATAGTAGTTTTAGCATTTGTTTACACTTACAGACTCCTGCTTCTAGAGAATAAGAAAGTATTTTTTAGAAGTAGACAGTTTACTGCCTGCAGTATATAACTGTGGTTTGCTTATATTTTAGTGCAGCCTCTACCAATATTCTGTGTTCAGTTAATACTTTATGAAGGAGAATAACATCCTCTTCTCCTCCATTGTTTCTGTTGATTCTGTGTCTTGGGATTTTAACAGGAAGAGAGGCTCCAGTTTAAAGCCAGAGTTAACAACCAAGGGTTTCAAAAATACACGCTAAGCAATTACCACAGAAGTGGCCAGAGCAGCTAGTTTGACTGTGGGTCTAAGATTTTCCAAAATTTTCCTTTAAGCAGTGGTTCTGGTTACAGCTGACTTTAATAATCACAGTTAATACTGATTTTCTTCATGGCATCCTCTTTGCAGCATCTGGAAGGGCAGAATCCTGATTTCTGCCAACGACTTCCAGGCAACACAGTAAGAGGCAAATGCAAACACTGCTCTCAGTAACAGAGAGATTATCACTATAATTTAAAAGATTGCAAGCTGAGAATAGATTGACCTATGTTGTTGGACTTTTCCTTAAAAATGCAATAAAAAGTAAATTCAGATCCAAAATCTACTTACTTGGTTTCTGCATGTAGTTTTGGTGCAGCAAATGCTTCTAGATGTACACAAGTCTAAAATAAAATGTGCTAAAAATCAGTGCAAACATTGCTTTTTTGTTTGTTCTTTTTTTTCTTCCCCCAAATGTTTAAACCAGTGCAGAGTGGCCAGCACTGAGATGCTTCTGATCATCTGCTGGTCTGCATTGGGTTGCTCTGCATTGGATCATGAGAAAAGGATTTTATTTTACAATCGGAGAAGCAGTTGCAATCTTTCAAAATATGGAAATTTTAGTCACTGCAGCCTGTGAACTACTCTACATTTTGTGACAGAAGAAAGAATGAATAAACTGCATCCTCTTGCGTACCAGGCTTGGGTACAACAGCATTTACTGGAATGAGAATGCACCGTCTGTTTACTCTTTCTGTAAAAAATGCGTTTTGTGTAATTTATGCCTCTAATAGCACATTATTTACTATTCTTTGGAAGTTATCTTGTTTTATAAGTGTTCAAGTTTTCTTTTCTTCAGCTTGGAAGATGCTGTTGGACTTTGAATCACCTGTCTCTAAGGAAGGAAGCCAGTTAAAAACCAGTGGCTCTTGATCTATCTTTCACACAAACATTATGATGTTACTCCAGTGTCCTGGGATGAATAATATCAAATAAACCTCTTAGATTTTAAGGTGCTTTTGCATGAGGATGGGTAAGATTTGAGGTGTGTGCCGTTACCGATGATGTGCCACATAATAGAAGCTGGGTTTAAAGTTCTTCCTGCTGCTGGTATTTGGTGGCCCTGGAGGTTGGGCTGTTGCTTCTCAGTAGCTGAATGAGCCAGTATTTCAACTGTGTTTCTGGTGAGGAGAATGCTCAATATTTGTGCTGAGTATTTTACTGATACGTACCTGTGCTGATTTTTCGATTTCTTTTTTCTTGAAGAAACCCCCATTAACTGTTTACAGCTATATCAAATTTGTAAAAAAATGTGCTGATCTCTATGTTCTTCACAACTATTGAATTGTTTATGTATTCAGTTAAGATTAGCTTCTTACCTTCATCAGTTCTGTCATCATTGCACGTATTTTTATATTAATAGTATGTGAATGCAAATGGGAGCACGACGACACCTAAACAAATTAAAATTTTAATTTGTGTGAATCCTGTTTGAAGGTTTGGCCTGGTGTTGTTTGAAATGCAGTGCTTCTGAATCAGAAGCGATAAGCTTACAAGAGAGAGTGCTGGAAATAATCCATGGACATCTTGTTCTTATTAGACATGGGCTAAATCATTCTGACAGATTTCAAACTTGCTGAAATATTATTCATTAAAATTGTGATGTTGATTTCGGCATTACTGGGAGCACATTTTACTTATATCTTTAAGGATGACTATCAAAAAGGGAGAAGACAAGTATATGTGGTGAAAAACAAGGTGAGAAAAGAGTCAGAGAGCTGACAGTGTGAAAAAGAAAGAGACACACTGGGAAAGCAGCAGCGAAAAGCGGAAGAAAAAAATCCCAATTTTTGTAAGTATGTCTGTTTAGGACTGAGACTGTGCCAAACCTTGGACTTGGAGGCTGTTCTGTCCTTAATACATTGCACATGATTGTCTGTAGCTAGAAAAACATTTTTTGTGGTTTTAAAAAAATCGAATTATCCTTATATGAAATAAAACAAACTACGAGTTTAAATGACAGAGTAAAAAGAAATGAAATTCATTTTGTAAGCCCTCAGAGAGTTTAAAAATCCCTTAGGTTCACAAAACCTCAAACTCCATAAGGTTCATGCATTCCCAGAGTAGGACACCCAGTGAAGTTATTTCCATGTGCTTTAATTAAGTTTTCATCAGACTTTTTCTATTTAGCTAACTGATTCTCCTTTCAAGACATGTTTTTGTTAAGGGCAAGATCCAAAATACCCCATTGACAGTTCCTGTGCAATCTAGATAGAAGTTAGCTAAGGAGAGAGATTATAAAACCTGGGTAACTTTCAAAGGTACAAGACCATGGGAGTTTGAGTACTACTGTGAATATGTCTTGTTCCAAATAGGCTCATTTGCCTTTTAAGATCTGCATTTATTGTGTCTAAGCTCCAGAGAGGGTGGTCTTTAGCGTATTCCTTAAAATAAAATTATGTCCTGTTGGTTGCCTGTAAGTAATTCCCCTCTCAACAAGGCTTCTTAGCTTGTTCCTCAGGAATGCCAGTCGCCACCTTATATGATGTCTAGGCTCCTGGCTTAGGACCTTGACAGACTAACGGTGTCCGTTTTTCAGACCTTGGACTGCTACTGAGCACGGTGGAGCTGTCTCTAAGTGTTACCTTCTAAAGGCTTGCAGCACTCAAACCTGCAGTGGCCATGGATGTCGTAGGTCGGTAAGGCCCAATGAGTGGGTGCCAAAGCAGGGGCCGTGTGGAGTTAGGTAGTGAAACAAGCTGATGTGAACAGCCAGTACCGGTAGACTCTGGTAATCAACAGAGATACCATGGGGCTGGGTGAGCATCAGAATGGCTATGCTAGGTCAGAGCAAGGGTTCACACAGCCCAACATGGTGTCTGTGATACTTACCTGACAGGGAGGTTTTCTGATCATGAAGGTGGTTTTTGAGAGGAAGTCTCATTACTAGCACTTCAAGTAGTCTGACACCTGCAACTTCCCCACATCCAGAGAACTTGACTTTAAAATTTGTGATGTGGGAGATTGTTTCTGTTCTTTGTCCTGAATTAAAAAATATTCCTACCTCCAAACTACCAGTAAACTCAAGTGAATGCCTTCATTTAGGAAAAATTTAGGAAGAGGTGATCTGGATGCTGCGTAAGTCCATACCAGCTTTTAGCATCTTTGATGTTCCTTGCAAGGAATTCCACCCATTTAATGAGAACTACACCTTTTAGTTCAGTTTGAATTCTCATTTGGAGCTATATTTGGTAGCGCTCACTTTTGGATTTGTAGATGCAGTACAAAATTGGTGCCAGACTACCCTCTCCATGACACTTGTGATTTTATACATTTCTGGCGCATTCCTCAGTCATGTTTCCCTGACTAGAGTCCTGAGCTGTTTGATCATTTCCTTATTTTGAGCCATTGCAGACCTCTGATCACCTGTCCTTGGTCTTTACCCTTATAATTTATTATTATTATTATTTTTATTTTTTTTTAATTTTGTTTAGAGCCCCATTTCTTTATTCAGCTGTGGAGATATCTCCGGATCGTAGGTGGAGCCTTGCTCCAGTCAGAAGTCTTCCTTAGTGTTATCAGCCTGATTAGACAAAAATGATATGTAGTGACGAATTTTTCTTAGGATTCATTTATGTACATGCATTAGTGTGAGTATATGTGAGTACTTGAGATTTGCTTCACCTGCTCTTCTACCACAGATAACACAAAGCTGTTTACACATTATTGTATTTGGAGCAGGTTAGGAAGCTCAGGTGTCCTGCCTTCCTGCCCAGTATATGACCCTGGGACTGGAGACTCACACAGGCTCTTTCTCACACCCAAAGTACAGGATCATCACCAGCCATATACAGTGTGACTGCTTCAGGGACACCCTGACAGCAGCATGGCTTTGCCTCCTGCTTCAGGCCATCTCTGAGAGATGGCAGAGGTGGGTTTGTGTTTGCTTGGAATCTGGGAGCAGGTTTTCCTTATCATCTGCTACTGCTAAGCTATTGCGTAACAGGACTTCTCCTCTGAGTGAAACATCAGCTGCAATACTTCCTCCATTACTTACTCCTATAGTACGGAGTGTGTGCATGTGCCACACAGCACTAGGAAGTGTGCATAGTGGCACTGCAGATATCAGAGGCCATGAGTCACAGAGCAATTCCTGGTGAATTTGGATCACATGCAGGCGATAATGTACTGAAGGCATAGGTGCATACAGGATTAGGCGGTAGGAAGGACAGAATCCTAGGATTTATTTGGAACTAAATAAGTGCATGAGGTTAACTTGATCTCCATAAGATGTTGATGATACTGCACAGAAAGTTGTTGAGCAGCAATTGCATTGTTGTCGTCATTATCAACATCATGCAGCACTGTCAACCTGCATAAGAGGTCAACAATATCCTAGGTGCTTGATATGGACTTACTAGGAAATAGCTATTTCACTAGGAACTCTCTATGGGTTCACAGAGGTGGTATTACTGTTATCTCTGTGTAATTCATGGACCTGGGGAGCAGAGTGATTTAGAATTGTCTAAGCCAAGATCACTCAGAAAGTCTCTGACAGAGCCCAGAAGTGACACCTGCTGCCTAGAGTCCCAGTATCATAACTGGCCAACAAGCTTCCTCCCTCCCTCCTTCCCTCCCTCCTTCCCTTAAGCTTTCTACTGTTCTTCTGTGAAGAGAAAAAATCACTTGTATGGAACATAGAGGAACATGTCATTTCATGGATCTGCTTAGAATCTTTCTTTCAGTGATTTTTCTTTCCCTCTAAGCATGTCCAAATCTTTTTGCTTTCAGAGAAGAGTTTTACAAAATAATGGATGAGTCATATTATTTGTCTGTGAAGAGAAAGGGCTGTCTGGTTTTCATTTGAGGAGGAAGTCAATGAGCTTTCACAACCTTTCTTGGGGAAAGCTGATTTAAATTGGAAATTAACTGGAATAGAGGTACTTAGTTTAGAAATGTATTAATAGAACACTAAGGCTGGGATTTATACCCATAGCTAACAGAAGTTTCATCTGTGTGTTTGTTGTGACATTCCTGCTCACTGTTATCAAGTAAAAGCAAGGCAACTTTCTGGCCAAGTATCTGTAATGTAACTATGAACTAATTAGGGTAAAATAGTGTACTGAAGTGATTTTAGTAAAAGGATGTGTCAGATTTTCTTGGTTTGGGGCTTTGCTCACCTGTTGTTGTAGGTAAAAGCAAGGAAGAGATGGAGAGAAGAAAATTCACCTTCATCCTTTCCGGAAGAGGAGAGGTAACAGTTTAATATGATTAATGATTTAATGGTTTCATGATCCACAGCTGACCCAGGCAGAGCAAATCACTCTGACTTCATCTTAGGGGTGTCAAGATAGAAGTTGGAGCTGCATGGGTGCTGGTCCCTTTGCCCACTGAGGTCCTATGTGGTGGTTGTCAAAGGAAACTTCAGATGGAACTCGTCTTTGGATCTGTGTAATGAACTACATTAACATAACATGATAATGGAGCTAATTTCTCCTGGGAGGCTCTGGTACATGTGGAAGGATACTGTATTCCTTTACTGGTGTGTTGCTTCTCTGCCCACCTGAGATCAGAGTGAGAGTGGCAGTGGTGATGGCAGGGAGACAATTTGAGGAGTATAAACCCTTGTGGGAGCTCCCTCTTCTGTGTATGCAAAGGAACAGGGGCTAAAATTCATGTCAAGACAGAAAATAAAGTACTCTATTCTCATTGGAGTAAACTAAGAAGGTAAGAACATAAGAGTTTGTATCTGAATTTGCCTATTTCAATTTGCAAGTATAATGAGTAGTGAATAAGGGTGTTCAGATGAGGCTTTTTTACAAATGGACTACTACATGTACAACAACACCACCCTGTTTTGTACAGCTGTTTGAAATTAGTACAACTGTTGTTGAATAATGAAATAAAAACACTGCTAAATTAGCTGCAGATCGATATGCCTTTCTGTGAGCAAAATAACAGGTGCTGCTATGGTTCATGGCAATCAGTTATCAATGCCTACTGATATATTATAGTTCCAGATAGACCTGTGAAAATGCCAAGGAAAGTTTTGTTTTGTTTGAAATCTCATAGTGAAATTCCCAGTAGGGGAGCTTAAGCTAGAAATCCAGTGGTACCTAGAAGTAGCTTTAAACAATGAGCAGAAAATAATAATAACAAAAATAAACATTTATGTTTCATGTAGACGAAAATCAGTTTAGTTGTTTGTTTTTCCCAAAATACATCATCTCCAGTAATATCCATCTCAGTAAGGTGAGTAATTTAACCCTTTCAATGTGTGAAACTATGTGTTTATTATGGTCTGTGTGAGTCTTTTTTGACCATGCATACAGAATAAGGAATTTTGCTCTCAAAGCCTTAGAGGGTCTGGTCCAATGAATATGTGAGAATAATGGTACTAACAAAATTCTCATCCTTTTTTCACCCATGGCCTCTTTATCCCCTTTTGAGTAGCTAGTGTTAACATCATTGTCCACATGTATTCATGCACAGGAGCTTTTAATCTCAGCTTTTCTGCACTGAGTGGCTGTGCATATGTGGACACACAGTTGCTGTCATGTAAAAAGATGATGAAATGACTTTTGCTCCAAGTATTCTCCTGCCATTTACTCTTTTCTGCAGTGTATTCGCATAAATGTTCTTTCCAGCTTCCTTTATTTTATAAGGTGTAAGCACTTACATCACGCTATTGAAATTATTTTTTGCCTAGTATTGGAAGACTATGCGTTACACACATGAATATAATATGCATTATGCATAGGTACTAGTGGTTGTTAGTTACTGTTTTTCAAACCAGTTTTATATATATATATATATGTTTTTTAAGTTACGTAATTGTTTATGTCTTCTGCCTTAAACATTGTAACCTGCTAGTGTTGAAATAGAAGAATGCATGTTTATTCTTGCAAAATAGTTATAAAGGAGTATAACTACCAAAACTGCACTAGAACACAGAGAAAGACATAGAATCAAAACATATTCTCAGCTGTGTTAAAAAAAACTGAATTGAACTTACGGCTATGTTCATATATGAAGTGAGAGATACATTAGTTCTGAAGAAATTTAGTAATTTCTGTTTTATGAATAGTTTTCAGAGCATAAATTGTATGGTTCATTGGTCAGATTGATTTCTTTGCATTATGATTAAAATTATCTTTAGGATGTTTTTTGACTAAGATCCTTCTGAAAATATTTTACATTTTTTGTGTCTGCAAAATGAGAGTTATTTTTAATTCATGCAAGATGCCTAATCAAAATAGCATATAATATACCTCTGAAGGAGATAAGGATGTAATATTTTTGTAAGCAATTGTATGTTTATTAAACAACAATAATTTGCCTTTGTTTTTTGTCTAATCATTTATTATTTTCATCTCATTTTCCAGAGACACTTCATTACAATGCTGTTTGTTTTATTGCTACTGCAGTATTAAACAAATCTCATTTTACTTATAAATAGAAACTTAATATGGGTTATAGTTCTGACCAAGATTGAACGTAAACTCTCATTAGATTGTGGTACCTCATATAAGAAATTGTTAAGGTCACTTATGATCTTATGAACTAATGACCTCTGCATCCAAGAGAAATGGGAAAGGGCAAAGGCAACACAGCTTGTTTTTCTACCGCACCCCGTTTGTAGGCAACAGTACGCAGACGAATATGCAGTAAAAAGAAACAAAGTCTGAAAGTTAATACCCCAGGCGCCGAACACATGTCTGTGAAAGAGGAATGCAAGCAGACATTTCTATGTGCAGTACATTAATTCCTAATGGGCTCTTTCTCTTTTACAAAGGTCAGATTATTGGACAGAACAGAATCCCACCTCAGCAATGTATTACCTGCCGTGGTATGTGTGGAGTAACAGCATAGCTGGGTTTCCTGGCTATGGGGTTAACACCCCACAGTAAATGATTAATACTTCCACTGGTAGGACATGGACAGCTCAACAGGTCAATCCTATTAATGCTGGCTGTGTATAAATCTGGCTTTTTATGCTGCTAAGGTATTCTTGGCCTCAAAGTGCTGGGTGTCCCTGTACACTAGAAGGATGGGATACCAAGGAGGACGCCTGCACAGGATCGTACCCCATCCGGAGTTTTGTTCATATGGCCCTTAATTTAATATCCTTCTTTCCTTTATAATTGCTGGTGATGTGATGGAAAACATAAGGTTGATAATTTTAGTCTCTGAACCTGGGGTGTGACACAATCGTAAGGTGTGAAATCAGTGCAAGCCTTGCCATAGCCTCCAGTGAATTTTGCCACGGGAGAAATTGAGCCTGGGCAGAGCCAGTGAAAGGGTCACTAACATGCACTCAAAAGAGAATGGAGTGACTTTGTAGGTGGCCTCGCTGCTCCTGAACAAATGCACAAATCATGGCCAACTGCAGGGGCAGTTTCTGGCTGTGGCCGTCTGTCCAGCAGAGACCACCAAACCCACACCCACTACAGCCACCAAACAACTGAGAAAATGTGTTGGCACCCACAGCTGAAATCATACAACAATCTGAGAGGTTAGAAATAATAAGCAAGTCCTCTAGTCTTTGCCTCTTTTGGGACACATTTTCTTTCTGAATCTAGGTTCTTAATTTAGATTTTGGCCTATTTTGTACTGCTGTTTTCATATACAAAAAAAACCTATAGTACATATAACTGTGCAGGACTGCAGTTTGCAAATCTGATATGTCAACATTCCTCTTGGTTTCAAAAGTAGTTTTTTCTCAACTAAGAACCATAGAATTTCATAAAGCAAGTTTATGCAGGATTTAAACCATAATTAACAGGTAGTGCAACAGTATTAGCTTAACTTTTGTCAAGGGAAGCTGAGTGGATGAAGAGTAATTGAGACTGGAATTTCTCACTGCCTTTGTTATCCAAATATTTGACAAAAAAACCTGCTCTTAATATAAGTAACTAATTTTTTCCAAGAAGGAGGTTGGTAGCACATACAGTGCTACTGAATTTGTGTTTCAATGATCCCTTATGACTAGATTTCTACACAAATATGCAACCAGTTTATACAGCTTGTTAGCATGGTGGGACAATTATAGATCTTGCAGAACCATGTTTATTATTTCTCTTCAAAATTTTCCTGTAACCTTTTCAAAACTAACTGAGAATCTTAAGTGGTAAATGTAACATTTTGCAGGTGATTCTTACTGAAATCGCACTGTTTTGTACCATGTGGTGAGAAGTTGTGAAGAGTGTAATAAATATACAATCATCCTAGATATTTTGAGTCAGCTGTGTCTTGTTGACTCTAGCTATAACACTGACTGTGAAAATTTTAAGGGAGGATGAGAAAAGCAGATTCTGGGATTTCTATCAGATATCTTTTTGTCACCCATCATCCCTTTGTGAAAGAATGAAGTTTGTGCATTAGAAAGGTGCAGGATGTGAAATCTCCAGGTGCTCACAAAAATGTATTTCAGCATTACGTAATGAAATCCAATGGGTGGAAATGGCCTTCAAAGGCTCTTTCCTTCCCTTGAGCAACAAATGCTGTCATCAGCTATTTTTGATTAGCTTGTGAATTATGATCCTGTCAAGGTACTAGGGCTCTGGTTACAAATGCACCTTCAAGTCTAGCAACACTCATATAATCATGAGCAAAACTTGATCACCTGCAGTGGCGTGAGTTTATTCTCATGGTCCACAATGAATCGTTGGGTCAAGACTCACTTGTGTAGGACATGCTTGAGTCTTCAGCATCCATTACATTGGCTGTAGTTGTCATGCTTTTGTTGCTGAGACAAAACATAGTAACTCCTAGAATACAGAGTTTGAAAAACTGTGGAGAAGTGAGAAAAGTGGAAATGACAGGTGTTTAATCGGGGAAAAAATTCCACTCTTGTTTCTTGGCTGCTTTATATGTATATCTAGAGTGAGTGCAAAATCTTTTGGGGAAGCAATTCAGCATGTTATCATGATGTTATCCTAGAGAAAAAAAAATTACTCTAGTATGCAAAAAGAGTGGAGAACAAACACAGCAACAATGGATTTGAAACAAATGAGGTTCCTAATTTCTACCTCCAGATGAGAGTACTGAGTACACAAAGCTTGTATTTCTTTAGTAATACAATGAGTAAGACAGATTAATATTCATACTTCCACTTTTCTTACTTCTTAGCATAGCAATCTAAACAGTTTAATTCATTTCTGGTCACACTTTTCAAATATTTTGTAAGTTATCTGTTTTTTTTTTTTCTTTTACCCTCAAGCTTTCTTCTTTCAACTTACATTAGACTCTGTATCTTTTTTACCTCAGCTGTTGCACTGCTGAATTCTTTCCAATTTGTAGCTGTCATTCTGGTATTGAGGTATCCAGATCTCAGATATCTTCAGATATCTGAGAAATATCAGCGTATCCTAGTTCTGTATCAACAGTGCAGAATTATAAGTTATCGGGCTTATAAACATTTTGACATTCAGTATCAACTCAGTCTTTTCTAGTAAGGCTGCTCTTTCTCAAAGGATTTAGTAGTTATTTCCTATAGGTATTTTTTTTTCCTAAATGGAATCCCACTTGCTCGTTTTCCATCAGAATTTTTTATCTTATGGTTTTGTTTGCGAACACTAACACAGTTTTGATGTTCATCTTGCATCTCACTCATCACTAGAAGAGCAGCCACCTTTGATGAACGTGATTGCAAGATCTAGATTTCACACCATTTCCAGAAGGGAATCCTGTGCTGCTTACTACTTTCTTCCATGATTTAACCTAGAAATCTAAATACAAATGAGCTTTCCACTGATTCATGGGACATTCATAAAACACCTCCAACTTCTTAGAGCTTCCTAGTCTTTCAGGAGGTTTGCTGTCTACAGTCAAACCAAAGCAAATACCAGTACACAAATTAGAAAATAAAGAAAAGGGACAACTGCTCTCAACTTTGCATGAATTCCTCTTCAAGGTCTTAGAGGTGACAGATCCTACTGGCAGTCAGAACCACCTATTGATGACTGACCCTGCCCTTCCAAGCTGATGGAAAATAACCCCAAAATCCCACCTGGATACCTAGTAGAACTTGTGCCAGCACTGCCTTTGACGAAGTTCTACTCTGCTATCAGTCCTCCTGCAATAATAAAGCTGTCAGCCAACGCAGGGAAGCCACAAGCAAAGGAGACTGTTACAGCTGCATGGTGAAATGTGTTCCCAGAGATGTATGAATGGCCATGAACCTCCTTACTCTCAGGGCTAAATACAAAACTCTTTCCTTTGATTTTGTACTTGCCTAAGACCCTCTAATATGCAACAAACAAGGTGTTCTAGTAGCTGAAAGGGGGGAAAGAGGATTTGTGTTTAAGTATTCTTATTGTATTTTGCTATGGTTATGTGGGTTTTATGCTTACCTAAACAACCAGAAACATTCAAAAATACCCTGGTTAACCAAGTAATTTAGTTAACACTTCAAGGAAGATTTAATATAACTCCCCCTTTTTTTGAGCAAACATCTTTTTCTACAAGTTAAACAATGCAGCTGAGCTCCTCAGCTGATAGGAAACAGTGTACAGGGCCTAAATCTCAGGGCTCCCTGAATCACGTCATCCACAAAGTTGCATGGTGCATAAGGCTGCTGGGATAATTATCCATCACCTCTCTGCTCGCTGCCGTTGGAGCCCACTGGGTACAGGTTAGGACACCGACCATAACCCACCTACCCAGGGAACTGAGCATGGAGGGCTCCAGCCCGGTGTGGGGACAGCAAGCCCTCACTGCTCTTGGGAGCACAGACAGATGTTAAGGGCTGAGCTGAGATTCTCACAGGTGAGGCTGTTTTTGATTGTGCTGATCTTGCCTTTGTTGTCAGGAGTAAGAATGATGCAACCACTCAGAAATGTTGAAGCAAAAAAACCCTGTCTTTAAAAGTAATTGCTTCCTTGCTTTGTAAACTGCCTACTCTTTAAGCACTACGAATCACTGTAATTAATCCTTAATTCAAGCTGCTGTATCTATGTTACATTGTTGTGTTTACTTAGACGTAAAATGCATTATTCTTTACAAGATAATGGCATCAGTCCACACAGTGTCTGTGACAGGCACAGGCAGCTCTAAGCCGAAACATTAGGTGGAGGGTTATAAAGCTAGTTACGTGCCAATATGTTAATTAATTAATCACAGGCATGTTTTCAAAGCATTCTTCATACCTCAGGTGGGGCTCCTGGGCTATTACGAAATGCCAAACTTCCCTTGGGGCTTTGAGGATTGCACTTCTAAATTCCTCAGAAGTTCAGGGAAGTAAAAGGGTATGTTTTTGGTGTGAGTCACTGAAGTGAGGCTGGAGATAAAGATTTTTTTGTTTTGTTTTATAGTGGGGGAGGAGGGCAGTAACCAGCCAGCAAGTAAGCACTTCAGGAAGGAATGGAGGGCAAAGCTGTATTTTTTTCTAAACACATCTAATTTTAAAATTAATTTTCTTTTAGTTTAATTTTTTCTGAACTTTCTTCATTTTAAATTCAACTCTCTGGTATATGTCGGCCAGCCTTCTCTCATCTTCTGGTTAGAAATCCTTGGTTGCCCTTTGTGCCAGCAGCTTGTGCAGTACAGAGCAAGTGAATATGTGCCTCTTTCATGGTTCAGCATCAAGGACTTGAAAATGATGTATTCTGTCCTGTGTTTTTGCAATAAAACATTCTTGTTTTCTTTCAGCTTGTCTGTGAACCTCTGAGGTACCTGCAAGGCTGTATCTGTAAATCCCCCCCCAGCTTCTTTTATTGTTGTAAAAGAGGAGATGCCTATCAAATAACTTCATTCCATTTCAGTGGAGGTCTAGGGTGGGCAGGAAATATTATGAGATTTGGAAAAAGAAGAAAAAGAAAAGAGAAAGAAATAAGAAAGTACACTTCATGATTATAGGGATTTGCTCATTTTTTAAGCCACACGCTCTAGATGGGTATGTGTTGGAGCAGTGTAATCCAGCAAGGGAAGCTCCTCAACTCTGTAGCTGTCTGGCCAGCCCTGTGCCATGAGAGCACGGAACAAAGAGACACCTGAAACATATCCTTGGTGAGTCTCAGTGAGACTGGAGCCTAAAAAGGACCATGCCAGCTAGAGACTGGAGTGTGTCAGAGGCCTGAAAAGGGCCCTCAGCAGGACTGGGCTGAGCAAATGTGGCTGATGCTGTCTGTGTGTGGACAGTGATCCCCACTGTCTCATCCCAGTCTATCATGCCAGAGAAAAAAGGTTAGCGAGTTGTAGGCCACCTGCTCTGCCTAAAACTTTCACTTGAATTGGCAGGAAGAGTAAGTGTAATGGAATTTTTTAAAGGGTTGGGCAATTCTGTTTATATCTGACTCACATTGCATGTAGATTCATGAAATGTAAAGTGATTCCTGGATTAGATACAGAAGAGAAGTGCCTCACATGTCAGGACAAAACTAGTACTATGTGGCATGTTAGTGCTGAGGGAAGGTCACTCAGTTTCGAATTTTTTCTAATTACCATTCCCACTCGGTACCTCATGCTTTACCTGCGGCAAAGTTGTGTAACACCCTGGGAACGCATTTATGCTTTCCCAGCAAAGGTGCAGAGGAGAGACAGCATTCAGAGAACCCCTCCTAAGTCCTGCACAGCTCAGCCTGGAATATGTTCAGGCAGGACTTTGGGAATGCATCCAGTGCTGCATAGATATCACTGATGGAGTGAAAAGATAGCCAAATAGTTGGTCTCTTTACTCTAATTCAGAGAATTCTCAGTCCACTGGAGAAATGAGAAAAACAGGAAAAGTTTTTCCTCATTTGGAAACTTCACAGAAGCTCCTTAGAACAAGGTCTTTGCGATACAGTGTGCAGTTAAAGTGCTTTGTGAAAGGTGCCTTTTTTTCTGAAGAAATGAAAACTTCAGCAAAACTTCAAATATTTTGCTTGAATTCTTCTAACATTTCTGTTGGTGATTTAAAAATATATCTTCAGCAAAAGGAGAAAAATTCAGATGAATATTGGTGTGAAAGAGGATCAACCTTTCACCTAAATTTGTTCTCCACTAATCATGGGAATATGGGCATAAGCTCAAACAAATACGGAAAGGGAGTGGCTTACTGAAAGCCTTATAAATAAAGTACAAAGGTATCACAATGGAATCTTTAAAATTGGTAGAGCATTTTGTAACCAGGAAAGATTTGGCAAGGATCTCTTATTTACATTCTACTGGATTCAGCTGTTTTTAGCTGTTCATTTGTTGCTTTCAGCTGAAATGGCTAAATGCAACCCCACAAGACAACTCTTCCTTTATTGATTTTAAAATTAATGGGTATTCCTCTTGAGTGTGGTAGTAGAATATCCTGGATTAGAATGTTAAACAAATAGTCTAATAAAGAAATTGACTTTCTTTTCTTTTTTTTTTTTTCTTTCCCTGTTATGGTGTTTGCAAAAGAAATGTACAACAAATACAAGCATGTAAAAAAATCAAGAGTTAAATAATGTAGAAGGAAGGGATAAAAAAAAAGCTGCTTTATGTAAACAAGTTTTTTACTTTGAATACTGTATTTTATTTAACTTTTCTAGGACTCTGCTGCCAAGTGGTCCTTAATTTGCGGAGCTGCCATGCACTTGAATTCAGTGGAACAGCTTGTTTGGAAAAAACTGCAGAACAAAACCTGGTTTTATGTTACTGGAAAGATGTGTGCTTTCTTTTGGTATCAGCAGGCGATCGGAGTTTCTATGGACCTGGTGCTAACAGAGTTATAACAGCATGAGACTTGAATGATACGGTGATGAATGAGCCTGCAGGCTGGGGGAAACAAAATAACAAAATCATGTGCTTTGGAACAGGATGGTATTTGGTAGCCAAGAAGGATCCTGCCACTATATATGGTCACTATTTTGTTCGTGTTCAGAAATTCAGGAAGAGCCACACCTTAGACACTTCATGGCTTGACACTGCACCATGATAACCGACTGCCACTTTGCATGTGAGACAAGCACTTTGATTTAATACTCTGGGCTGCACTTGCCTCTTTGCATGTTGCAGCTTGTGTTACGTTTCAAACTTGTGATCACAAATAGGAACCAAATTTCTGCACCTCTGCCCATAGGCATTGATGGAGTGGGATTTTTCAGAAACCATCTCTGAATAATTCTGGATGGATTTGTATCTCCAGAACAACAGCTTATTTGCATTAGTAAATAGTCTAACTTTATGACTAATTTGTATCTTTATCTGTTACTTGAGTCTTTATGCTTTCTTTCCTTCAATAAAGACAGGAAGACAAGTTCTCTGAAAGCCAATGGGAAATGCCCATTGATGTAGTGGAGTCAAGGATTGACCTCTGTTGCTAAGCACAGGCAGAAAAGCAGATAGACAAATGAATTAAATGGCAAAGAGGAACAGGCTACATCTCTTGCAGGAAATGAATTATTATGTAGTAATTTACTCTTAAAGCTTAATTATTTTAATTAGATATTACATAGATATCTACCTTGCTTTTTAAAATTGGCCTGGAGGACTTAAGTTGTTGCCATTTTCATTTGAGCCTGGCAGACATGTAGGGTCCCGCATGCCTCAGCAGGCACTCTGGCTACTCCTAAGCTGGAGCTTCACTCCTCCACAGGCCATGAGTGTGGCATTGATGATGGCCTGAAAAGACAGCCTGTATTCACCGGTCATACTTCCCACATGAATAACAGCATGAATGCAGGAGGACGCAGAAGGCTTATCTTCAGTTTTGCACCTCCCTCCTTACTGTCTGATAGTCCCAGTTTCATTTGGTCTTACAGGAATCCAGCAATGGTGCTCTGTTGCTGCGATGGACCCTGACTCCATCTCCTCAGCCTGTGTTGAACAGCCACAGTAGAGCAAGCCTTGGAAATAGCAGCCTTCTGTCTTGGAGATAAGAGGTCAGAAAGTATGTGTATAAAAAATGGGTGAAACATTTCACCAAAACTTGATTTTACTGTGGTGCCAGCCCTGCAGAGAGCAACATAAGAAGATGGACTACTTCTCCAGGAAATATATCAAGTGACTTCTTGCTTTACCTTAAATGATGACACACAGAATCAGCTAAGTGATTTTATTTTAGGCTAAATGGGTATTTCTGTACAAGAATATATGGAAATGCTGTCCAGTGCTGAGACTCAATCCTAGACGCTTATGTATTCCCTTCACTTAAGACTTGCACCTTTATTTGGGTTTTAAGTGCCTCTAAAGAGCTCTGATATGAGGTCTGTGAGGCAGAAGCAAAGCCATACGTATGAGGCCAACTTCAAAAGTTCTTTCACATCCAGAGATTATGGGGGTATAGGAATACTGAGAGCATGGACTGCACACCTGGCTGTGGGACATGGGCTAGCAGGGCCATGAGTTGATTTAATGGTCTGCATGAGTGCCTAATTTATATCCACATGGAATTCAAATACCTCTTCCCCTTTCAAAATTACAGCAAAGCTCTTTTTGTCTGGTTACCCTGTCTTTGCAATGTCACGTTTCCCAGGGCACGTCCAGCCAGCTTGGATCAGAAATGCTTTTTGCAGAAAGCATTCCCATCATCACCACCAGCTATCCTGGAATTGAGCTGCAAGTCTTGGAGCACACAGCTTGACTGAATTTCTTTTGCATGAAGCTAATCCTGTCAATGTTCTCCAGGAGCACACCTAATGGTACACAGGGTTGGGCTAGAGCTCTTCTGAAGGAAATCTAGAGTTGCACATGGTGTGCCTGTTGGAACCTCAAGCAGTGACTCCCTTGTGCTACAAATTTTCCTCTCTTGGGACTCAGGGCTTGCATACAGAAATCTTCTCTTTGCCATTGTGTTCCTTTCCGCTTCCTACAGCTCCCTTCCAGTCAGTTCTGATTTCTGCTTGCATTCTTCAAATCCTTCTTCAAAATCTCACTTTACAGTTTTCTTCCACTATCACTTTCCAGTCTTGAGCAAGCTAGCTCTGAACCTAGGGGAAACATGAAGTAGAACACAAGTGGCCCAAAAGCCACAGGTCTGGTGTCTCAGTTGTCTGGGAAGAATTAACAAGCAAGACAAAAATGAAGACTGGGCTGTTAAGAGTTTTTCTATCTATATCCTGTTTGCAGTCCTCACCAGCCATGAGAGCTCCTCTCTCAACTGGATGAATGTTTTCATAATTTTTTTCAAATATGTGTATTTTATTAAATATAAAAGGAGCTAGTTATAAAGAGGATAGCACTCTGGGCTGAGATTTCCTTTAGCCAATGTACACATAGGAGGGTGTGTATGCAATTTTCACTGTCCTGCATGACCAAAGTGTGCATATCTTTGCTGATGGAAAAGCAGCTAATCCAGTGAGGTTGAAGGTGGTTGCAACTCAATTTCTGCTCCTGAAAATGCTGGAGTGTATTTAATCTGGTGCATATGAGTGGTATGGGTATATGTGGCCTACTTCTACTCTTAGGGACTTTCAGGGGAACAAGGTGCTTAACTACTTAAGGACAAGCATGTGCACATAGAGCAAGAATGATTAAACTTGGCTGTGCAAAGGCCTCCTCCCTTCCCTGCTCCCTCTCCCCCCACATCTTCTCTCCAAAAGTGCATTAAACCACTTCCAAACTGCTCATGCAGTTGGGGATTATCATGCTCTGGGGATTGTAATTATTTGAGATCTGTACACTTCCCAAGTTCTGGAGGCAATTATCATTTGGCCTTATCCTTCAAAGTGTGCTTGCAGAGTGTGGAGCTGTTATAACCGTGCCTCTGAGATATTCCTTACATAACTCCCAAGTTATGAAAATACAATGTTTAATTTTTACAGGCAATGAGACTGCTTGGTCTATTGTTTCCTGTTAAATTCACCACACCAAATTCCATCCCATGGGAACTGAAGCCAGTCAGTAACTGAGATGAGGATTTAGTCCATTCTTTTCTGTCAAAATTGGGATATTTCACATATCTGATAGTGCATCTATTAAAGGAACAAATTCCTGTAGAGTGCGTTGGCCACTTCTGTATTAAAATCTTACCTTAGATGTGTTCACATTCCCATTCAAACTTGTCAAGTTATTTAACTTATTTAAAAAAAAAAAGAAATATGTGTTTTTTCTGTACTCATTGATCTTGTCTTTTGATGCCATGCCCATTATGCTACAATGCATCTGGAAAATAGCCCATAATTTTTCTTAAGGCAGGAAATAGTATTTATGGCTGCACAATAATATTTTACAGTATATATGATCAAAAGATTGCAACTTCATTTTCAAATCAAGTCCAAACAATAACAGAAACTACCAAGGTACTGTGCTTTGTTTCCCATTTCTCAGAATACCCCTGGAATTCTGCTTTCATTAGGTATACTTCCCACACTGCATGGTTTGGGGTCTGAACAGATGTACTACAGCCTGAGAAAGCACAAAACAAAGTGTGAAATGAAACAAACATAGAAGTGAAATATAACTGTGGGGAATAGCTTTAATTAATGGAACTCTGCCTATATGTTCCCCTAAAAGGAGCAATATGTTGAGCAAAGGTGAACAGACATTCTTGTAGTTCCTTTAATCATAAGTTATCACAAGTTACATGGTTTCCAGTACCTGAGTTCAGGATGATTAATCAAGCAGCAATTTTTTCTTTTATTAGATAATGCTGTTCATTGCCACTCTGCATTTTAGAAAATAATGGATAGCAAGATTCAGCAATTCATGTGAAATTTCAGGTAGGCAACTGACGTGTAGCAGTATCTTGAGAGACAGTAGCAATGAGTGCAGAAAAAACCTTGGGCTGTGAAGAAATCTACAATTCTTCATTTTTACAATAACCAGAGGAAAGCAAGACCCTTACATCACTGTTGTATATCTTTTTCTCCCCTGTAACATACTTTTTGGTCACAGTACTTGAGAATAATGAACAAGTTGATGTAGATAGCTAGTTTTATATTGACAATCTGGTGTTTTCTTTAATTTTTCTTTCCCTTCTATCAATATAAATGTGTCATTTTGATTCTACTGAGAGGAGGGTTTTGTGCAGGCTTCACAAGAGTTGTAATTTATTGGTAAGCTGAAGACTGAAATTGAGGGAAGCTCTTCAGGGTACAGAAAAACCAGCATTAACTCTCATCTCAGACTTTCCTACAGACAGTAAAAATCTGTGACTAAACTGAATGCAATTTGAGTTTGACATATAGTTTATGCATCATAGTCAAGCTGTTCTAAAAAGAATTTGGTTTCTTATCTCTTATTTTGTTGATAGTACAACATTTACAGTCTTGGAGCTGTTTTAAAGTAAGAAATCAGTTCTGTCTGATGTCAATAGCTGACTGATGATACCGCAGTGAAGCTATTCCAGTTGTGGGAAGCCAGGGGACTGAAGTACCTGGGTTCCCTTCTTCCATGGTGTTGCAGTGACAAGAATATGCTGTGCAAGTGCTGTGGGCTTCTCTTTTTCACTTGTAGGAGGAGGGAAGATGAAGCAGTGCCCAGAAACTAGGAGCCTTTCTGTCCTTGGCTTCAACTGGCCAAAGCCACTGCTTGTATGGTGTGACTGTTACACAGCACGTGCAGGCGCAGGTAGCAGCTTCTCTCTGTGACGTACTCCAGAGTCCTTGTGGAAATGAGTGTATCATTGGGGAGGAAGCTGTCTGAAGTCTCCTGGAAGCTGATGATTGTAAAAGCCACCTTTGCCTTAGAACAAATGTAAAAATCCTGAAAAGACAGAGGCTGACGGCCATGGCACAATCCATTCAAAGCCCTCTAGGAGATAAGGTGTTTCACTGTAAGGGTTTCAGAAGAGGATAAAAGAAAGGAATGGGGTATGTCTGGGTGTGAGCTGGATAAAATTATGTGTAGGCAGTGCAGCTGGGATACCACAAAAGGAGGCAAAGACCATTGGAGAAAGCCAAGAATGGTCAAATGAGCTTCAGTAGTGGGGCCCTAGAAGGGGAAAAAAATAACAAGGAAAAAGGTCATGCTTTTTGGGTGAAGTGCTGGCTGGTGAATAAAAGACTTGGAATAAAGAGCAAAGAAATTCCTTCTTGCTGTTTGATGATTGTATTAACAGAAATACAATTTAATGCCCATTTTCAGTAAATAAACAGAGTTGCTACCCTGTTTGTACACAATTCAATCTTCAGTTTCCTCAAGAAAAACAATCTGAACACTAGCTAAGGACTCTGGCCCAAAGGGGTAATAGTAGCCTCAAATGGGAATAAATAGAGAGTGGGCGGCACTCTTTCGACACACTCTTTGAAGAGCAAACAGAATATAGCCCTTAAGAAAAGTACAGGTACACAAATATTTACCTATTAGGTCTCTATTCATGATGAACTCAACCCTGTTGTACTCAGTTGTTGCTTTCAGTCCTCCATAGATCTGTCCCCTGATGTGTGACCTGCATTTGCAAGCAGTAATTAGAGAACCAGGTGGCTCTGCACCATCACGGGGCATTTTGGATGAGGGGCAAGAGCAAGTTGTGTGTTCTGCAAAGGCAAAGTTCTCTGTATTGTCTCCAGAACTGAGGGCAGTTCAGAATTTGGGCCCAGATCAACCCAGGGCTCCTGTCACTAATTCACCTCCTGGGAGCCTGCAGTAACACTAATGAAGGATTAGGGCTTCGTTACAGTACTTGATGGATAGAAAATGTCATCTTTTGGAAACACTTGTTGACAGATCTGCCTTTCTCATTTACCTGCCCTGTAATCAGGATACAACTGGGAAAAGTGTTAATAACTGTCACTTTCACGTTGGGTCTGTCATGTAATTTGATCATGGTATCATGGTAAATCTTTACAGGATTAATTCAAGGTAATCTTGGGTTTGGAGTTTTGTGAGATTAACAGAAATGGTGGTTTGTTTGTTTTTTTTTTACAGAAAGTGGGCAGATGGACTAAGATTAAAGGAATTCTCCTCCAGCCACATCATCCTGAAGGAATGAAATACATTGTTCTGGAGAATTAATGTCCTCCTCTGAATATGTAAGACTGCAGTGAAAACACATCATAGGTGAAGAAAGGAGTAGGTGCTTTGCTTTGCTGACTGTGTTCAGTGTCTTGCACTTTGTTTCTCCAATTGCTGAGGGCCCTATGTGGGGCAGAAATACACACCAGTCCTGTCCCAGTGTGTGACTGGAGCAGCCACACAGTGTGTCACTGGTGGCTCTCAGAAGAGGGCCTGGGGAGGCAGGCACCAGGTCTGTTGGCAAGAGGTGCTCCCAGGTGCCACCACTGACCCTCACGTGGCAGCCAACAAAGGACCTATTGAGAAGGGACAGGGAGGCAGAGCTGTGGTCAGGGTGGAGGAACATGATAGCAGCCTCTTGAGGCCAGGGAATCTGTAAAATAAACCGCTGGGCAGCGTGAATGTGGAGGTGAGGAATGTGAAACCAGAGTCGAGTTATTTGGGAGCAGTGCCAGTCCAATACTGCGCGAGACATTGCTGGCCAATGGAAGAGGCATAGCTGGTTATAAAATACAGCAGTGACAGGACAAACTCTTTGTTGGTATAAATAGCTTAAACTCTGATCAGATCAATTGCCCACTTACACCGGGGAACATGGACAGCACCTGTGGCTCACTGGCTGCTGCCCAGCCACTTTCCCCATCCTGGGCTTGGCCAGGCTGATGGAGTCTGTCAGCTGGGGCTGCATAGTTTCTGTGACCCCTTTGTGGAGGCACATGGCAAAATGACTTCTGCATCTCAGCCAAGCCTATACACTTTCCTACTCGTGGTTGCATCCCAGACACATTCTTGGCCTATTTCACCCAAGGATGAGGTTTAAGGCTGAATCAAGCCTGCGTCTGCTGGGAGACATGGTCCTGCGTTCCGTCCTTGCACTATATTTGGACTCTTGTTTTCGGCTTTTCTATACTGATCATAGTTACGTGCCTTGGGTTTTCTTTCTGCCAGGTCAGGTCTGGTTCACCACAAGTACTGGTCTTGGCATAAAGGGAGCTTACAGACCCATGCAGACAGAGGTTAGAGGGCCGGAAGGGCATTGCCCCTTTCTAGGGAAGCATGTTCCCAAACCTTCTCCTGCTGCTCCCCAAACTGCTCCTTCAGGGGCAGTGGTTTTCCAAGTCTCTCTAACCCACCTTGTGGCTGTAGTTTGCAGATGTCTTCAAGAAAGAGAACATACAAACAATTTGTGGAGAAAAAGCTGCTGATCAGAAGGTAAGAGAAAGGTTAAAATATAGAAATGGCTTTGCAAGCACTTTCTGTGGAGCAGGCAGCAGGTCTCGTCTCCTCATGCTCCTCAGTTCTGCTCTTTCTCTGCTAGATCAGCTGCTGACAGAACAGCCCAAAACAACTAAAAATAGTGACTGGGTCATTTTGGCTGAGGATAATTAGAGAAATAAATGAAAATGAAACTTAGATTGGGCAGTCAGTCTTCCATCAATCCCTATGTTGTGCTATTTCACTCCTACAAATCATGCAGTGCTAAGTGTTAAGGAATGTTGCCATTCAGAAAAAAAAAAGAAGAACCAAAAAGAATCAATTCCTCTTGATGCAAACAAGCAAAGTGTGTGGTAGGCAATGCCTGTTATGACAACCAAGTCTTCCCATCTGACAAGTTTTGTATAACATCAGCTTCATTTATAGTTCGTAACATTATTAAATTGAGTGTTCTGAACTGCAACTGGAGTGTTTACAATCATAGCAAAAGAGCAAACAAACAGAAAATAGAATGAGAACTGTTTTAAAAGGAAGAAGCCTGATTAATATTAAGACAACTGAGCTATTGTCTACACAGCGGTTTTAAACTTGATTTAGCTTGTAACAAATTGTAACAGTGCCCACCACAACATGTCTTATATCTAATGCTTTCCTTTGGGGTGAAATGGAGGAATAATTCATCCTTCTAATTTGTTTCAGATATAACAATAAAGGTGTTTTTTACTATTTATGTTATTAATAAAATATTATTTTTATAACAAATCACTGTCCTGTGCTGTGTCCTTGAGGAACCTCTCCACCGCTGTGGAACATGACCAGCAGTTTATTAATTTGAAGGGATGAAGGATATAGCCATAAAAATTTGTTATGCATGACTTACGATTATCTCCTTTAGTTTACATGTGGCTTATTTGTATGCATTTCATCAGCCTAAATTCTAATTAAAACTGAACTATAAACTCTAACTTTTCCGTCATAATGTTCCTGCATCCTCTCTTTAACCGCAATATTTTAAGGAACGTATTTGTGACTTCTCCAAGTTCTGGATCTGTTCTCATTGTTTAAGAATTGGAATGGAACTGACTAAATATTTATAACCAATAAAGAGTATTTGGCTTATTTGTGGAGTAATTTTATTCATTCTTTGTATATACTGAGATGACTTAATTTGTACTGAGGTTCTTCAACAGATGTTTTCACAGAACTTGCCTGAATTTTTAGTTCAAATAATTATTCCTAAAAAGGAAACAATGGCTTGCTATTGGCTGATGTTAACTCTTTGCTATTCTTATTGTTCCTAAGTTTGGTTCTGCCTGGACTTTACAGCCATGCTGTGTGGCTTTGATTACCTGAATGCTATTATTTGGGAAAAGGCAAAATGAATACTTGAGCTGATCTCTGACGTTTAAAGACAATCTAGCAACCTAAAAATCTGAATGAACATTTAAAAAAATCTAGGTGGAAGAAAGGAAAAGCAGCTTGCAATATACAGCATCTCATTCCACTGCAGACTTCTCTCACTTTAAGGATTTGTGATTTTAACTCTCACTGAGATCTGTTGCTTTTAGTAGTGTATAGCCATAACCTCATGTATGTGTGTGGATTACTTTGCTGTCAGTGAAACCTGAAAGCATTCATCCACATTCTGGGGAAAAGGGATCTCTTAAGAAGTACTTATGAATTCTGACTTGCTCAAGGAGTATCTGTCTTCCCCAGCATGTCATATCTTTTGTTCTTGGCTGTAGCTCGCTGGCCTAGCAAGGACAATTGAAACTGGCTCTCACCTAAGTCATGTCTATTTGTGGTAGAGCCTAGATTTAAAGTGCAAAACCTTCCTTTCCTCCTTTAAACGTAAAGCAGTGGCATGATATGTGATGACAATCTTGATGAAGTGTCTGAAAGACTGGCTTCTTGTAAAACAACATGTGCATTTCAACAGTGTAATTTCTGTCTTTCTTTCTAATATAGAAAAACTATTTATTATGTAACTTTCAAATCCTTTTTTAAAGATAGACTTTCTTGTAAAAAAATGCATAAAGCATCAGAAACTGAAATTCCCACTAAAGTGCTGCAGTTGTTCCTGTGGTGTTTTGCCTGTCAGCTTCTGGTGAGGCCACTAGGGATCAAGAGATGGGACAATTCGAGACTTTTCTCTGAGAGGCAGGAGGTTATGTAGCTATATGCATATATATGCATATATGCATTTTCTGGTGCTTCACCTGTAACACTCTCCTTCCTCACCTCTCCTCTATCCCAATTTGTCTGTGTGTCCAGACAAAGCTGGATTGAGATCAGCTCATTTGTCTACCAGCAGATGTTTGCTGCTAATGATTTCTTTTTGTTCTGTACTTGCTTGGACTGTATGTGAAACAGCAGACTGGAGACGAAATGACCCATACTATATTTGTAATCTCCTCTGCCATATGATCTTCATTTAGGAATTTAGATTTAATTGTTCTTGTGTAGGCTGGTATTAATCTCTGAGATGAATATATGTAGGATAGGCAGTGCTTTAAATTTTTTGGATTGTGCATTTCAATTTTTGCACTCTTCTGCCCAGAGTATACGATGTACATTGAATGCCAGATCTAGCTTCCATTGAAGTCAAAGCAGCAAGGGAAGAATTTGACTCTTACATAAGAATGTATTAATCTAAAGAAACAATTTCTCATCCTTGTTCTCTTTTGCCAACTCTTAATATTATCACATTAAAAAAAAAAAGGAAAACAATGAAAGAAAAAGAAATGCCTCATATATAAGTGCTTGTATGGACTATGTATTACAAACTGAAATAAAGTGTTTTCCTTTGGAGTATCATTCTTGCTGTACCTCTGTTCCCAAACATTTATAATTTCAGCCAGACTATCAACACAATGTATAATAATATTAACATTCTTGTGAAGTACAAGCTGAAGAGATGAGGGCAAAGGGAAAAATGGTATTATTTTTTAAACAAGGTACTGTATTGTGAGAAAACTACTGTAGTCACTCTCTTAGTTCAGTTGGAAAAAAATCACAAGTCTTTCGTGTCAAAACTGAAGTGGTTTTCCAACTCATCTATTATTCCTCTGAGTTGCTGCCCAAGAAACTGAATAGGAGATTAACAAAGTATCTGGCTAAAACAATGTCATTTAAAAAAATGTACTACTATGTTTATAGTTGTGCAAGACCAGCCAATAGATCACTTGAAAGTGTGGAAATTGGAAAACGGCACTCTCCAGTTATGGAAAATCCCATTGCTGAGAATTCAGATGTTTTGTAAAGGAGAGAATTCTCTTCAGAAGATTTGGCTGAATTTTTTACATTCTTGTATTATCTCGTTCTGCTTGAGGAATGTAAACAGTGCTCATCTGTCAGTATAGCTGTTGCAGCTGGATGGCCTTTAGGACTGGGATTTTTTAAAAAATGAGGATGTATCCTGAATGTAGTGCTTACAAACTGGCAGCTCTAAACAATAAAATTTCCACTGTGATGGGTGAGGTATGACAGACAATTTTCTTTGTGTTGCCCCGTTGCTCTGTCTATTGTGACTTGCTGAGGAATTAATCCCAGGCTGGATATGTAATCAGATTTGATGCCTGACTTCCTGCTCTCCTAAAGTGACCAATTAAGATGCCATTAATTAGAACTCAACAAGTACGAAAGCCAAAAATAAAATACCCCTTTTGTCTTTTTCTAGTTTTATTTATTAGAAGATTGAAAAGTTTTGCTTGTAATGATTAGAAAACTTTTGCTTTTTCTCATCAGCATTATCTACAAAGCAGTAATATTGTAATCCTGCACTACCTTGCATCTCTGGCTACATTGCAGAATATGATTTTCTCAGCAGCTGGGAGCTTTGGACTGGGAATTGCTTAGATATTAGTCACCTTTCTGTTTTCTTACTTCTACTTCACCAGAGCCACTCTTAGCCATGCATTCCTATTAATTCATTTTCTAAATGTTATGATTCTGACACAAGGAGAAGTTGGTGGAGATACCTGAATTCAGCTTAAAAAAAGCTATTTCTAGGAAACAGTTCAGAACAGTGTATCTAGGTGTTCATTTCAGATGCAGCTTTTAAAATTTATCTTTATACATCTTGTATTAACCAGAACAGGACACACGAATATGAGCTCAGGACTCAGTACTGGACAGCTGTCTCCTTCTTTGGCCTTATACTTACTCTGAATACTGTATTCTTTTTTCCTATACACCAACCCAGCTCCAAAGTAAGAATTCATCTCTGCCTTTCTCTTCCTAGAAGTACAATTTCTTAAGGGAGGAGGTGGTAGGTGAGAGTGCTTGTGTCTGTACTTACCAAGAACGGGAAAAGTGGTTGAACTCAATATCCCATTCTGTGCTCACAATCACTGAGTTTAGGGCTAAGCTCAACCCAGTCCACAGGCAGAGTTTGAAAGTGCTCAAAAAATGTATGAGAGCCTGAGCCTCATTTGACTGATGAGAACTTGGACACCCCACAGTTTAAGCAGCAGGGTGGAGATCTTATGGATCACTTGCTTGAACTTGCATACACAAATTTCTCCTAAATTTCTCTAAGTAACTATTTATTTATTCATTCAGATTAGGCCCTTTCTTTTGCTCTGCTTCAGTCTTCATCCAGAAAAGAATAATAACAGCAATTCCTGCCTTTCCAGGATGTTGTTTAACGAGTATTCAAAGGCTTGGAAGACACCCACCTACAATGACAGCAGGGGTTAGTATGTAATGAGCACAACTAATTTACCTGGTCGCTGCAGGTTCTGGTCCAGCAGAAGCGAACTGAGGGAATAGTTATTTTTGCCACCTTCTCCAGATGCTTCTTTATATTGAAGAGAATTTAAATGGAAGAACACTTTTTCTATTCACTATTTGATTCCTGTCTTGTGTGCACAGTCTCTGCAAATTTTCCCAGTCCAGATGTAGTGGACAAATCTGTTTCTTGATACTCGCTGTCATTTCCAAATAAAGTGGGATTTTCACCTCCTCTAAGCAGAGTCTTACATAAATGTAGAAGCACACTCATCTGTCAAAAACCAAAATGTGTATGTACATGTAGCCCAGTACAAAAAGTGAGGGCCATTGTTGTGGATAGATTTAACACGAATTTATAAGAACAACTCAGTCATATACTCGCAAGTTAAAAGTTTTGTACATAAAGTGTTTTCAAAAAGCACAATCCAATTGTACGTTTCATTAACAAAATGACTAATCTCGGTAAATATTACAACAGTGCTGACGAAACTTGAGCTCTAATCTATGAATATAGCATTATAATTTTACAAGAGTAGCTGTTCTTAATGAACATCAAAGTGCATGTAATTATAATGTGACTTTTTTTTCCCACGATACTATAGTTAATCTTGACAACAGCTAGCATTAAGTGCAGTGATTTAATTCCCCTGATGATAAAGTTTAAAAATAGCTTTGGTTCAGCTTGTTCCACTCCGCCATTATCCTCCATCACTTGGCTCAGGGGGGTGATCTTCATTCTCTTGTCTGGAGGCAGGGCTTGGACATGCTGGACACTGCCTTTCGGAAGCATTTTGCCTGAGTTTTGGGAAATGGAGCTGGGACAAGGAACTGCATGAGACATCCCCTTTTCTTGCACAAGAAGACCACCATTTTGAACATAGGTTTAAGTTGTGTTAGTATTTGGAGGTTACCTTTACATTTCTCTGAAGTTCGTTGATCTCAAAAGCAAAGTGAAACAAAACCAGATCAATTGCAAGATTTTGGAGCAGAGAATGCCTTGCTAAAAAAGCAGATGTGGAGTAATGGAGGTGCTTTGTTGTGGCTGGAATTGCGTAAGGTTTTGTCTTGCTGATGGGTAGCTCGCAGCTTGGCTGTAAAGCCTGCAAATGCAAGATGCCCTGTGGCTGGGCTTTTGCAAAGGCGTTATTCTTTTGTCTAAATAGTCTTGATGGAGGCTTCAATAATAACTTGGTAGAGTGGGGAGACTTGGGAGAATTTAACTTAAATCTTCCATGATTGAAAAGTGCTATACACAAGGGTTTACTTTTAGGGGGTTCCAGGGACTGCTGTGTTCCAGGCAAAGAAGACGGAACAAAAGTTCCCTAAACAGGAGGACTGAGACTCATTATTTGCCTCTGCAGATCTCAGCCATATTTTACCTCCTCCTTTGCGCTAATGTTATCATCTGCCAAGACCAAATCTGAAAGAATTCTTTGAGAAATTCTCTTAAAATACAGATGAATACATTGTGTACAAAGATTTCATTCCATTTTCTGGCATTTGCGGTCTTTCCTTCTGTTCTCTTTTCACCCCACCCTTGACTTGTCACGCTGGTTTGAACACGCTATTTTCTGATAAAACCTATTACAGCACGAGTCCTTGTAACATTCTAAGAAGAAAATACAGAGCTGAATGATGAAACTAACGAAAGTAATACTTATCATTGTCTATGGACAAATAGAAATACATTGGTAACAACAGCACTGTTGTTGCATTTACTGAAATCTTTAGTTTATTTTCAGTCTTAATGGGCAGATGCATTTGCTCTTTTTGCAAACAAAAGAGTATTCAAAACCTCTAACTACAAACAAATGGTCACATACTGTACCTGTATTTCTTGAACTAAGAACAGAACAAAATCAAATGTTTTTGTCAGGCATGCTTTATAATTGTGCATTCCTGCACATAGAGGCCCAAGAACAATCCTTCTCAAATGACACAGATGATTATTATTTTGTTCCCAAGGGAAAGTGGTATTACAGCATCAGTATTATCCACTGGTAATGAGGTGCGCACAGATGGAAGGAGGAGGGGTAAGACAGATATAACATGAGTGACTATCCTGTGGCAAGTATTGCTTTAAAAATGTTTTCATAACACTTCAAAGAGTCTGAGTGAGGGGATCATGTGGTAATACTGTCTAACTCTTGCTTTAAACAATAGGGACTTCCACCCCCCCGTCCTGGATAACCATGTTAATATTGCTAGTAGTTTCTTTGCCTGGTGCCAAGTACCTGATTAAGACACTGATTCAACAAATCAGAGGTGATCACTGCACCAGAAAGCATTATATGATAATGAAAGGCTTCTGAGAGGGGGCTCTCCTCACTTCTACAGATCTGCTTTCTGTTTCCTTCTTACCACAGTCTCAACCACCATTGTTAATATCTGCAAAGAGCTCGAAATAAGAGCTCTGTGACAGTGGCTAAACATTTTAATGGATGATTTTTAGACAAAAGGATTGGTGAATGCTGCCAGTGACATGTATTTTCTTTTTGTTCTCAGATGTTATGTGATGACATTACCTTTTTGTTATGGCCGAGAGAACAGGTGCAGCAGAGCCCCAGACCTTACTGTCTCTCTGAGAAGGCTTCTTTGGAGCTTTTGCCTGCCTAAAGACTGAAAGGGTTTACTGATTTGCACAATTGTAGGAACAGTTCTTCTGGTTTCACTAGAGATCTAATATGGAAAATATTTCTGGACTGTTCCCTTTGCTTGTAACAAAAGCAGAAATGCAATTCAACTACTTGTAGAGAGATTTAGTAAAGCACCATTAACTACTTTTTAAATGTGAAACCTTCAAAATGCATGAAAGAATTGTCTCTCTGCACCCAGGTGATACACTAAGTGCTGATAAGCTGTTCCTTCACAACTACGGGGAGGGTTTCTCAGTTAGACTTGTATATGAAAGGCCTTTTTCCCTTTTCTTTTTTTCCCACATTTTTATTTTGAGTGTGTGTGTGTGTGGATGGTCACAATTTCAGTGACATGGTTGCTTCTTATTCTGTGAATACATATTAGCAATAATTTTCCTTTTTAACTGGGCAGCCAAATGGATGCAGAAAAGGGAGAACTGCATGGACAAAACCTATAGAAGGAAATGTATTTATAACCCCATTAATTCCAGCACATGAAAATTTCCTGATCGAAGCCTAAAATCTGTCTCCTACACTGATAGCATGTGAGGAGTCAGTGGTTTCGTGACTGAGCTACTGCACTAGTAAAGCCTTCAAATCTCTCAGCTACTGTTGTAGTGCAGTATGGCCACAACAATTAATCCCTTCTTGGAAGCAGTGATCAACAGCAGGGAAAAGTGGTGTTTTGCAGGGGGAAGGCTCTCTTGTTGTGTGAATTAAAAGGTAAGATGCCTGGTAGGAATCTGCACCAGCCGCTTAAGGAAAAGCAGCATTGTGATGGGAGCTGGGCCAAGGAGGGTGTACATCAGAGGTGAGATGATCCTTCCTTTGAACCCTCTTCTGGAGCAGTGTGAGCATTGTTGAACACAGACATCAGATGGAGATCATGATTTCCCCTGCCATGGAAATGATCAGAGGTATACTTTAAATACAAGGAAGGACAGAGAAAGCAAAGCTGTTCACTTTTCTCTGAGGAGTGATGGAAAACATGGTTGTAATCTTCAAACAAGTAAAAAGTTACTGCAGAACAAAAGGCAATGTGGTATTGTTAGACATCCACTGTTGCTAGGAGAAGAACTAATGGGTTTACATTTAAAAAAAGATGTTTAGGCAGGAAGGTTCCGTGGAAAAATATATTGGGAAATATCTTGTCAGGAAAGGTTAGTGAAATGTGGAAAGTGATTGCCTGAAGATGGGGAAGCTTTTAAAAACAAGTTTAAGAAACATCTGTCATAAGTGCTGTGTAGTCCGTCCTTACAGCACAAAGAGTTCTCAGGCCTTCTCTGAACCTTTTATTTTTGTGATTTAAATGCTGGGTATTTTTTAGCCTTTCATATAAAGGCTTTATCCATCAAATTGATTTTTTTTTCTCTTCACCTATCTTTGTTTAAAAATCAGCCTTGTTCTTAGTATTGTGATTTTTTTTTCCTGATGGCATTTGATTTCTTGTTTATAGAATGATAAGCCATTTTCATAAAGTGATCTATCAAACAAAATTTTCTCTGCTGTTTGAGGGTATAAAATTGGTTCTTTTTGTGAAGAAAATACAGGTGCTATGTTGTCCATTCACCCATGTTAAAGAGTTACTTAAGCTACAGTAAACTGGCCAGAGACATTAAGATTACAAATGGATCCCTCCTGGATTTATTTGGGGTGCTTGAGGGAGCAGAATGGGGCCATTTCAGTGTACAGGTATCTGGAGGATGGCACGTGCTCAAAGTGAGTGGAAACTTCCTTTTACCAGCAGTAACTGCTTAAGAGACTGAAGACATTACAGGTGTAACAAATGAAGTCAGCTTTTCAGTTTATTTGTGGGATGATAATGAATTATGATATCTATCATATTATCCAGATGACTTGGCATAATCATGTCTCACATCACTGTTTATTGCTCATTACCCTTCAGTGTTGCAATGCTTGATGCATTTTGCATTGGTGATGATTTTGTAGTTGGATAATCAAATCACACATTGCACTTAGTTTTAATGGAAAGATTTTGTTGTCCCTCTATTCTTCCCCCTAATTCAGCAAGTAGCCTCCATCCCAAACCTTTGTCCTTAGACATGATGAATGCTTGTCTTCTAAGCTTGTCTCTGTCACAGATTTGACTTGCAGCTCTCAGCAAATGGTGTCTTACTTCTGCTCCAACAGATGTTACTCACCTATATTTCAGCTTTGCCAAATAACATGTTTGCATGTTATATTTTGCATACAGCCTAGTACAGCAATTGAAATTAAAACCTGGCAGAAGCCAGTGGAAAGGCTACGTGATCCAAGGTGCTGCTAATAGTAAAGCTAAAATAGACTTCTCAGAAAAGTAACCTGAGTCCTTCAGTGCACTCTAAAACCAGGATGACCTCCTTTCTGAAGACCAATTTTTACTTCCACACATTTGTGGGGCATTTCATCACTTGCTTCAGGACCTCAGTTGAAATAGGATCTTCAGTACTCTTTTCTTTTATCTTTTTCTTTCCATTTTGTTAAATATTCTTGGACCATATTTCTTTGCACTGTCTGCTACACAGAAGACCAGCACTATTTGAGGACAGAGACAGCACTCTTGTTTAAATAATGATCTAATGTTATTCATCAATGAAGAATTTTAAAGCAGGTGAAAGGGGAATGCCCAGGTAGAGTGATAAGCACTCTAGCTGTTATTTGCTCTATCAGACAAGTTTGCTCCATTTATTTATTCAGAAGATCCTCTTTGATCCAGTGTAAAAATTTGACAAAACTCAATGGTACTCGAAGAGGGAATCTATTTCTATATGCTTAATGTTCCAGAGAGTTCAGGTTCCTTAAAGATGTCAGAAAATGTCCCCACAGTGCATCAGAGTGTGTGCTTGAAGAAATCTCCCTTTTGTAATACTATCTGTGAGATTCTCAGAAACTGAGAGTCCTGGCCAAAATAACTCCAGAGGGACTGAGGCCAAAACTAACATGGTTTAAAAAATGATCTCTATAAACTTACATGAAATTTTTCTAGGAGGGATTTCTTCAGAGAGCATGTTGATAAAATTTTTAGAACCGAAATAAAATGAGAGTCGGTCCCTTAAGCATTTGCCCACAGCATTTGCCACTATCTGAAATAATTTGCCAAGAGAGAGTGAGGTAGTAGTGTATAATATGATGAAGAACAGCTGGATCCTCTTCCCTCTCATGAGCAGCTTATGCCAGATTGCTGCATTCCTGGTCTACATGCTTGGGATGCAGAGTGAGTTAGATTAGAAGAAATTGCATGGAAGCAGCCTGTACAGTTTTGAACACATCTTCAAATCTGAAAAAATATTCTTACATAACTTCTGGTCACTTGCTGTGATGAAATTGAACCTCTTGGTGACTCCCTGAGCTGATTTCCCAGGTGCCTGTCAGGCATTTTGGATGTTGGCAAGAAGTACTCATTCGATGTTGCCTCCAGTGATATCTGAGAATTGAACTGCCATCTCTCTTACATTTTATTCCTTTAAGAGGCTTTTGAGAAGCACCAGTAAACCCTTACAGATACCAAAACTTTGCACAGGTGGTTTTTATCCCACAGTTGCTTTGCTTGCAGTTTAAGCACAGGCCTTTGCAGGCAGGGAGCAAAGCAGACTTCTAAAGCATCTCCTATCTGAAGGTCAAAATGCCCTTGGGACTCCCTGAAGTCTGTCTGAGCTGGATAAGCTATGCTTTTTTCTTCACTGAGACCCTGATTTGGAACGTATTGAAAATCTCTGACAGGAGTCACTGCTCTTCTCATAACTTCTTTTTTCCTCTGTTATCTCCTTGGTTTAAACCTAAGATTTTTTTCTATCAGTTCATGTTTTAATTTTTGTTACCCATTCTCCACATATGCCTTATCAAACATCACCAACACTGATGTTCTTAGCATTTCTTTAGCCAGACAGAAAATAAAAAGCTGGATTTTTTCTTTCTTCTATCCTCTCACCAGCTAAAAGCAAAACAAAACTGTGTAGCTGCTTTAAAGACCTTTATTATATCTCCCACAATATTTTTACAACTGTGAGAAAATACAAAAATTCCTGAAGTGAGTTTTCTAGTAGACTTCCAATGATTTTACGATGATAGAATTGGGACTGAGGTGTCACTGCTCTGCTGTGGATAAACCATCATCCATTGGCAAAGAGAAAAGAGGTCCAGAGTTTGATAGAGTCCCCAGGAAGCTCTCTGTCTGCATCTTTTAGCAAGCAGGTGAAAACACTGACCTGCAAATAACACCTAGTACTGTTATTGTGTGACAGACTAGGCTAAAATTGGCTAAAAAAGGAGCAGCCTTTCAAATTTGTAAATAATAAAATGCAGTTGTCTGTCCTAGGAAAGAAAAGGCAGAAGATCAGCACCTCACAGCACCTCCTATGTGGGAGCAGGGAGTGGGGAGCTGCTTGGCCCAAATACAGACCGGTATATTTGAGCAAGAGAGACCAGGAAGAGAAAGGAGGAAGGAACTTTGATGCAATAGGAAACTTCTGAATTTATCAAGGCAGGTCCTCTGCACAGCCCTGGTACTGAGGCCACATATATAGTCTATGCTATTCTTAGAGCATGCAGCAGAACAATGGTTCCATTCGAAGAAACTCTTTTATAGCTTGCCAATATAAAGAAGGCTGTGCAAAATGATATGATCATGTAATTGAACACTGTAAATAGATACGCTGACCCAAACTATAGTTTTAAATTAGATCACTTTCCTGCCACATCTAAACTTTGTAGACTTAACAGAATGAGAAAGACTTGATTATTTTTTCGGGATTTATAAATGTTCATGTTACTTATATGTGATTTATGAAATCAAGTGATTTGACGGGACAATGATGGGAACATTTTTTCTGTTCATTGAAGTAGAAGCTGGGTTAATTTAATCCCTTTGCTGGTTTGACTTTAATGTACGGTTATGAAATTAAGATCTGTGTATCCTGCAAAATCCAAACCTCAAATGTAAAGAATACCTTTCACTTTTTATAATGCTGTCACAGCTTTCCCTATTAATTAGGATTAATTAGGATTATTAAAATTGGTTCTGTGCAATGCAATAGAACTGGTGGTACAGGCTTGAGTCAGACAGATACAGCCTGCAATTGCATTTAAATGGCCGCTGCCAAGACAGGAAGCTAATATGACAACCATCACTGGCTGGCATGAGCCACAAAGTGTCCTGGCATGCATGGGCTCATGGCAGATTCTTGATTCCCTGTATGCTGTGGGAAATGAGCAGTATTGCACTATGGAGGTGTTTTTCTCTAGTTCCCTTCCTAATAGAGCCAGATGTGGCCCAGTGCAACAGCTTCTTGAAGGTATTCCGAACTGCCTCAGAGTAGACATCCCATCAAGCTTCTTTTCACTTTCATTCTGAGCAGTGCAACAAGAGCCTGTATCTACACTGATCACACCCTGGTCGATGGCTGTGTAGTCACAGCAAGGCACTCGACATAGTGGGAAGGCTTTACTCTCGGCAACGGATGACCTACAGCAGGGTGTGGCCCGTGTAGAGAGGATGCTGATGGGGGCAGAGGCGGCAGGGCCAGAGGTGGTGCCTGGAGCAGCAGGTTCTGCTGTGAGTATTGTGAAGCCTCCTGGTAGTCAAAAACTGGGACAAGACTGGTAGTCAAGGGGGAGAAAACCTGGTATTTTGGTCTGCAGAGTGACAGCAGAGCAGGGAGTGGCTGAGTTGGGCAACATCCCAGAGTTCAGCTGTGTGCCCAGAAAATAAAATCCCAAGAGGTAAAACAAAGCCAGAGTATGCCAGAAGTAGCAAATAAGCTGCAAAGCAGGCAGTCATTTTCTTTGATTAACTGATGCTGGATCACTGTGTGAGCAAGTAGGAGGGGAGCACGGTGCCTGATCTTTGCCAAAAGGTAATCTACACCTGGGGGTCCCAGACAATATGTTTCCCTTTTGAGATGTACAAAGTTTTGAATCCTCCAGATGTCCAGCCTGACTTGGGGCATGTAGTTAACCCACCAGCATCCTCTCTGGAGTGGTTTTGATCTAGCCTCATGAACTCACACCAGAAGAATGTGTTGTGTCATGGGACCATGATACTTACAGCATTTAGATATTGCATGTCTCAAAAAGAAACCAAGAATGTTGAAGTAATGAGTTTCTAAAACACTACGATACTGAATTTTAATTGCACAGCACCTGGGAAATTAGCAGATCTGAACTACAGCCATTTCATCTGGGCTGCTTTTCTCATGTAGTGCTGCCGTACCCTTGCTTAGTATCTGGGTCTTCTGCTGAATTTAGTTTTGTTCCATGCTGTAGCCTTAAGCTGTGGATCAAGTGGCAGGTTGATATTAAAACAAGCTGCGTGGTGAAGGTGTTGCTTTGGAAGAAGGGAGCCATTGTATTTGCTAAGGACCAGTAAGCAACTCCTTCCTGAGGTGAACACTCTGAGAGGCTTTTGGAGGGAGATCAATTTTTCCCATGTTCGGTTTTGCTGTTATGTTGGAATTCATGATAAATGTCGTGGTGGTTTCTCTACTTTCACTAGTGATTTAAACCACACATTTTAAACATCAGATCTAGAAAGAGAAAATGTGAGTGTTGAGGCTTGAGCTGGGAATAGGACCCCAAAGTTGGAGCTGCCTGACTTCAGTGTGTCTGGAGTCTCAGCTGGAAAGCTGCTTTGCGTTTGTTTGATTTGCATTGATATGTTGTTACATCATATATGTGATACAATAGATTAAAAAACCGCCATGTGGCTCTTGTCAAGAAGAAGTGAACTATGCACTTCTAGTAATTATTGCCATATGATTCTTGCACTATTTCTACATATATAGTGAAGTCACTTATATCCTACTGAAATTCTGGTTGTTTTTTTTTTTTTTTTTAAATCAGAGAGAACAGTTGAAACAACAAGTATGTTTCCACAATAATTTCAGCTCCTTACATCTGTTACTTAGCCACATCCTATGTGTGCAGAGGATCTTTAGTCAAGAAAGTGAGCTTCAGATGTGATTGCTTATAATAAGTTAAACAAATTCCTAAGCAAATAGATGGAGCAAATAATTTTCCTTTTAAATTATTCAAAAACTGGTGGTGATAATGTAAAACAGAGACAGGAACAGTCTTCTGTGTGCAGTTATTTGACATAGCAAGTTGAACTAGCTGTCTCTTCACACTCAGATCTTATTTATCGAATCTTTTCTGAGTGAATTCATGTAGCGCTTGAGTGTGAATCGTCATATTAAATCTTGTCAGTGACATTTTAAATGCTGTACAGTTTGAAGTAACCTGGTCTAATGCTCTGCTCCTTTAACTCGTCCTGTTATTGTCTGCTGCAGTTGTTGACTCAGTAGATTTTCTGTTGTGGTCTGGGAATGAGTTCTTTTGGACTTTCACATTATCATATTACAATATACACCACAGATTATTTATACTGGGGGTTAATTGCATCATCTGAATGGAATTCGTTTTCCATTGTATCTACAAGTTTGCATTTTGAAATAGTATTTTCTCTTATGGAAACTCAGAATAAAATGACATGGATTCTTGAGGAAATGACCTCTAAATAATGATTCTATGATTCCATGTTTGTCTTTAAACAAACACATTGGATTATAATAAATAACTGGGAAGTATTATTAGAGGATGAAATATATCGCTTCTGTACTGTAATGGAATATGGAGTCTGTCCAGATAAATGTAGCAGATAAATAAATAAATTAATTAAAAAGTATTGAGCATTCTCAAAGGGACAGGGTTGCTAAGGACAACTTATCCTTGCTTAGTATAATCTTAACTCTTCTCCCAAGCATTTCCATTTAATTTTAAAATAAAATCTTGAAAAAGTTCCCAGGACCAGTAACTAGAAATATGCAATCTCATTCATGAGAAAAACAAGTGGGAGACAGAACTTCATTGTGTGTATCATTATTTTTTTGATTGGTTGTCAACGCATAAATGTGAAAATAAATTGGAGGCATTAACTCACAATCTCATTTTTTGTCATGGCTTATTGGTGAATTTAAAACCTTGAAGTTCATTTTGGGTCAAGCAAACATTTTGCTTTTCCCATCAAACAAAGCACCTCATTGACTTGCACGGAACACCACAGAAAGGAAGGGCTGATGCACAAGATGGAGGAGGCAGGGCCTCCCCTGCCACTGTGGTGCGTTTGCCGATGGCCCTCGGATTACAATGGGATGTGAATTCCCTGCACCAGCTGCCACATTCTGCTGGACTGCTTTGGCTGAGGGTCACCCAGCTCTGGGAAAGGGCTTTGCCTGAGGCACAGCGCTTTGGACACCCAGCCTCCACACTTCCTTTCCTCCCTTTGAAAGTAACGTGCAGTGAACACTCTAGCTACCAAAAATAAGAGAACTCTCTTCTTCCTCTTCATCCCAAATGACAAACAACAAGGAAGCTTTATTTTTTCCTCCCATCTCAGAAATCAAACAATCCCTTCCCTCAGATGGCTGCACAGGGGGAGCCTCAGCAGCCCTGTCTGCTCTGCACAAAAGCCTCTGAAGCAGCGCCAGGCCAGGATGCAGCAGGAAGAGCTGGGCCCGTGGCGCGCGTGAGGGCGCAGGGCTGCGTGGCCGCCTCTTGGTCTCACATTGGCCACTTGGTGATGCTTCTGTGACAGGAAAAGTGGTTGCAACTCTGGCAGGTTGGGGACCGAGCCTGTCCTTGACACGGACACCCTTCCAGAACGCAGCCATGCCCTCTGTAGCAGCCAGGCTACACACAGATGCTTGTGAATGCCCACATTTGGGGCACATTTTTGCTTGACAATAGTGGCCTAGAGCTCTTGCGGAAGAAAGATGTTGTTTCCCATGGCTGTTTTGTATTTCCTCATGAAGATCTGGACTGAACTGGAAATGAGTTAAATAGATCTGTTTGATAGACCTTGGGAAGCTTTGCTGATTGGCCCCCCATTGTGCTGTTGAAAACTGGGGTGAGCAGGAGGAAGGATTTGTCAAGATGAAAAAAGTCCAAGTCTCCAGGCTCATATGTGCGTGTCTGTGCACACAGAACAAAAGGAAAGAGGGAATTACAAAGCTGTTAATTTGTTAATAATGAACGGACAGTTGCCAAGGTCCAGTCTGTATTCATGTGCTGTGGTTAGTTGCAAAGCAGGAAAGACCAAAAGCAGGGGCTTGGTGAGTCCTTTCCACCTCTGTGTTCTCTGGAGGTATCAGGGCTTGGCAGCTTTATCCCCATACGATGCAGCGTATCAAGCTATCATTAAAAAGAAGGAAGTCACCCCAAATCTACTAGCACGCAAGAGTGGATTCGATATAGGTAACCAGAACTATAATAGTGCAAGACGCAGGGAGAAACCAAAAACCAAATTGTGCTTTCAGAAAGTTGATGAGTGAAAGGACTCTAATTTAATACAAAAATATTGCCTTCAGCTCAATAAACAATGTATTTTTCTGTAGAATGCAATGTTTTGGGGAACCCAGCATGCCTTTCTTTTTCTTAAGCATGAGACTTTTTCGACTCCTTATGTAGGGGAGCATCAGAAAACATCCTCCTGGGCTGGAGTTAATGGGAGCTAGGAAAGTAAGTGCCCAACATACTCTACTGCAGCAAAAGCTATCTTTTGGGTCTGTTTTTTATTTTCAATCTGGAAATGAGGGGGAAGTTCCTGGAGCGTTACCAAACCATTACAGGTGGTTGAAAATATTTAACTCTTCTCTTTTAATAACAGAAAAACACTCGCACTTTTAAAAAAATGGTTTCAAATCTAGCTGACTCCCTAGAACCATTTAACAAGTTACTGACAAGATCTGTCTGGGATGTGGGGTATACTCCATGAAAACTCTTCTTCCCAGGAAGAAATTCCCTGCTGGTACCAGTCACCACTGTGGCCCAGTATGCCTCAGGCAAAACTGAGGGGAAGCTTTCTAGCTACCTTGCCCTTAAGGGGTCTTTTTTCTGATAAGTTATGAGAACATAAATCCTGCTTTACATTAGAGAGGGAGCCATGTCTCTTGGAGGGTGGCACTGCTTTGGTGAGAGGTTTCTTTCCTGATGCCATACCTGTCCACCCTGTGTTTCATGGAACTCCCAGCCATGGTTTCGTTCTGAGAGCTCGCGTAGGTGTGCAGGGAATGCACATTTGTGGTTTAGTCAGTGCAATGCTGATGGTTAACCAGGTAAGCCTCCTCCAAGGTTGCTAATAAAGGATGTCCTCCCCCCTCCCTCTCTTTCACTGGTGCTGTCAAGACCTGTCTGGACTATTCAACTGCTCATCTATTGGTGAGGTGCTCCAGCTTCTTGGTTCAGACTCCTGTAAGTTCTTCAGGACCAAAACTTGGGCCTAATATGTTTTCCTGGACATAAATCAAAGCAGAGTTAAAAATAATAATAAAAAAAAGCATAAAAAGCTGTTTGTGTTTTAGAGATACCATATCATTCAGACTTCAAAATACAAATTCTGTTTAAAGTCTTTTTCCCTCCCCTGTGGTTTAGATTCATTAGTTGCTAGACTTCCTTAGTCTGAGCAACAGTTTTAGTATAGATTAAGAAGGAAAACAGGATCTTGGTCTGCATTATAAATAAGTCTAGACTGTGCATTGACTGCCAGTATATTTTTCTTATTCCATATCTATGTCAGCTTGGGATGAACACTTCATTATTGTCAAGCCACCTGTGTGACTGCAAAGTGCCAGCTGAATCTGTCAGTGTTGGAAAGAGGAAATGAAGAGACTTTGATCCTCTGAATAGTGTCCCTTATCACTTAAAGATGTTGAATCAGATTAATATTTGCCATGACTTCTGATATGAAAAATTTGTAAGCTCTTTATCTACTGCAGTATTGCTCTACCAAGGCTATCATGAGGTTGTGTGAAAATGATCTGCAGTGATTTTACACTGCTCTTGCATGCTGCAAGGGTTTGTGCTCCCCTGGCCCTCCCTTGAATTCAGCAGCTTGAGTTCCAGCTCAGCCTGTGCTTTCTTGCCTTGGTTCATCTCTGCCATTTCAGTGGCCACTGACACGTGAAGTACTGCACTGTTGGCAGTACTGGCTCCCCAGGGTTCCTGAGGGAAGTATTGCAGAGAATAGTTCCTCAGTGTAAGCAGGAGTAAACATGTTTTTTGTTTTGTTTTCTCCCCTTCTGGAGATGCCTGGATACCCTCATCTTCTGAGCCACTAACTGAGGTCACCTTAGGGATGCCCATATGTCTCATGGTCTGGTGTAATGATATTTTTCCCCAAAGGCTGTGGTTGTGTTCCCTAATCCCACCTGCAATTTTCTCGGTCTCTCTATGTTGGCATGTGTTTATGTGGCCAGCTGTATTTGTAACCCTTCTTTGTGCTGAATTAGGTAACCAACAGAAAACTGATCATGAGACTGCACTGCGAGAGTGGCCTTTCTCCTGGCTATGTGCTCCCACTGGACATCTTCAAGGAACTGAATGCTCAGAAACCTAGCAGAACCACAACAACAAAACCTAAGCGATTTCAATTTTCTTGGGGTCTAGCATTCCCATATTTGCAATCTGTATGAATAATTCAGCCAGTATAAGAGCCAGGGCGGGGACTTGCACTTTTGGCAACTGCTCAGCTCTACTTGGCTCAACCCTGATGAGAAGCAGAAGTCCCAATTGCTAGTAGGCTCTGGCTGCCATTTAATATCTGTTGGTATGTTAGGGATCTGACTCATGTTCGCTTGACAAGCAGCTAAAATGGGTTAAAATATGTTTCTCCCTCAGGCACACATCAGCTCTTTTGCAGCTGGGGTCAGGACGCCACGTTTTTGGCTGGCACGCTGCAGCGTACATTATGCTCTGCCCCTCGACAACAATCTGTGACAGAGGGGAGGAGTGAAGGTCTAGAGGGGAAACATCTCCAGGTGCGACAGAGAGATTTGCAAGAGTTTATCTCTCAAAACCCACACTGTGGGGTCAGGGACTTGGCATCTCACCAAGTGGCACACCGATGTGGGGCAACTGGCCCAGGCTGTAAGCATCAGGCTTGCTGTTGGCAGCTGCCTCATGGCAGCTCCAACAGCACTGCAAGGACGCTGCATTGGCTTTGAGGAGGGCTGGTTAAGTTGTGTATTTCATTTTGCCTAGCAGTGTAATGTGAAAGGATTGTAAGCAGTGCACTGTGTCCCTTTCAGGCTCAGAGTTCAAGAGCGGTTTTTTCCTTTGGCGGTCTCTTCTATCTTCCTATCTCTTCCCTAGAAACCACTTCTCCAAGAGGTAATAACTCAGGTCCTTTAGTTCCTTATCCTAGCCAAGTGCTTTGATCAATCTAGTATCTCTCTAAACATTTTCCAACATGTTTCTAGTCTTTCCACCTTGAATGAGCCTCATAGAAAAATGTAAATCCTTTTTTTGCTTTCAGCAGATTATTTCTTCTTCTTCAGCTCTTCTGTGGTTTTCTTCTCTTTCTTTATTTTTTTTCCTTTTAAGAATACTTACAGCATTTTACATAAAAACTAGACTGACATGTTGTAGGAATTTATGGAGTATATCTGTTTATTTCTGGCACAGGACATAACCAAATCCCCACTGAAGTTTCTGTTGGGTTTTGAGCAACAATCTCTGTTTGAAAACTTATAATGCTCCTTACTTTGCATAACTGCTGAATCTTAATTTTTCTCCTTTTAAGATACACACTCTCCCTCACTGCTTCTCTTGTCACTTGTAAATGACACAGTGTGAGAGTATTTTGCCTACCTGAGCTCTAGAGCAGCACTGTGAGTCTGGAAAGAAAATTGATGGTGCTGTGACTGCTGGTCAGTATCTGCTACTGCCTGTGTCCACTTACGATTTGGACTCCAGCAGCCATCATGCTGGTGGTTACTAATGTTCCAGTCTGTTCTCAGACCTGGTTCTGTTGCAAAACACATACAAGGATAAATATTCAAGGGACATTTAGCAGTGCTAAAATAGACCTGCTCTTTTACTGCTAGATTTCTTTTTCTTCTCTACTGTTTCTCTCTCCTTCATCCTCCTAGTGTGGCATTTATGTGGGTGCATATAGTAGTTCATTGCAAAGTATACTAGATGTAAAAGCAAAACAGAACAAAACTCCCTGAAATTAAACTGCTTCTTTAAAGCTGCAGCATTAAGTTTGGCCATGATCCATCCTGGAGACTTTCCTTGGCAGAGACTGTGATGCAGACATCTCAGTTTGGAATTGCTCTTTCGGACACGGATTCCCGCAAGAATAACAGGAACATGATAAGTCAAGTTATGCTAGACAGCAAAGCCCAATGCAGTCCGGTGAAGACAATCTGTCCATTCACCTCTTACGGACTTTTCTTGGGCTGCTTGCATGTAAGGGGGAGGGGAAGGGACGAGAGCACAGAAATGTAGTTGGGTTTTTAAATTGTTCTGTTTCTGAAGGATACAAGTCATGTATGTGAAACGTGAAATAGTTCAAGCTTCCACTATGGAAAATGCTTATCTTTCACATATTCTTTATGCTGTGCTTCATTAAACACTTGTTTCATTGTTGGACTGTGTTGAACTCTTACTGGAAAAATTTCTGCCCTTCATTTTCTGGCCTGATCCAGCTGACTTTTAAGCTAAAAGAGATCTGTTAGATTTAGTAGGTAAGTGGTGAGGTTAGAACAAGCAATGCAAAACCAAGTACATGTACTGAGTGATGCTGAATGATAGGAAAGAGATCTGAAGACTGAGATCCCTTGTTGGAGCAATGGTATAACTGAGGATGTAAATGTAGCCCATTCATTTCTAGTTTGGACAATGAAGAGTCTACTCACTTCTTACTATCTGGCTTGGAATGACAAATAGGTGAGCCTGCCCTGCTTCATTTTCCACCAAGACATTGCTGGTTTGCAGGGCCACCTGAAAACCAATGTGTATTTTTGTATCTCCTCACAGCAAGTGCTATGTAGGGGCATATATATTCTGCTGCTATTTAAAACATTAATACCAAGTTAGTGCTTGAAATGTTACCTCTGACCTGGTTGGCAAAACCAATCCAGCTCACTATGGACAGATTAATATCTCCTTGCTCTGCATTGACTTAGTATTAAGGTCTCTGAGGCAAGAGTTAAGTCAGGGCAAGGTCTTACCCCAAATATTTTGACCCTACTCAATTTAAATGAATTTGTCATTATGTTTTGCTATTGAGGATGAAGGAGACTCAAACGTTTGTGTAATCTCTGTTTGATTTTTAAAAATATTATTATTTTTCCTCTTCTGCTGGGAGTGAAGTATTTATTTCTGTTGCTTAGAAAGCCTAGCCAAAGCTCATCCATATTTCTGATGCTGGATGCAGTCCATGAGCAAATCATGATTTAGTTCTGCATGACATAGAGGGTTTTTCTTTATTTAAAGAATATCGTTTATAGAGTTGCATATGCTAGTGCTTTAAAAGCCCTTCCACTGAGCTCTTTCTTCATAGTACTCAAGTGAGAACACAGTGTTTTCTGTATTGTTTGGAATAGCCTGGGAAACAATGCCTCCCAGTGTGAACAGATCTCCTTCAGTGCACTGGCAAACTCATCTCAGAGGAATGTGGTTATCGACTAACCCATGATTTCTGATAGCAATAGCTAAAAAGAGTGGAAAAGTACTCAGCTCCTTGCAGTCCAATAGCACAGCAGTTTACTGATGTGCATGAGAAAGTCGCTTCTATTTAAAATGGTCATAAATCCTATTGGCCCAAACGCAGCATCCTGGCTGCCCAGGGGAGAGAAAACAGCTGTGGACCAAAGTCTATGGTGGTGTAAGCTGGTGTGGCTCTGCTGGTTCCAGCAAAGCAGTTTCATCTACACAAGTTAAATATTTAATCTTAATATATATTGCAACACTACTACTTGCAAAAAGAATATGTTGAATTAATGCTTGTGCTTGTGGGAAAACATTCAGATGGAAAATATAACCATCCATTGTTAACATGAGTGTCTGGATTCAATGACTGAAAGTTGGCATTGATTTGTGAAATATAAAATAAGTGAACACATAGAACAAATGCACTTGCATAGAGACTAATTTTTTTTTATTTTCCCTTGGGAAAAACTGGAAAGAGAACAGGTTTTGAGCAATTTCTCCAGTGAGCGGAAGGGAGCTGAGAGATTTTAGTTCTTAGGGTGCTGTAAAGGTCAATGACATTTGTCTTTGCCTCAAATCGGATTCTGCCCAGACTTTGGGAGAGAGCTCTTCTGCTTCCATCCCACGTTCTGGCAAATAGTGTGCCAGCAATTGTCTGATCATGGATGAGGTATGGGTGGGCAGAGGAGAGCTCACTCTTGTGTCTAGGCCCTTGCTTCATTGTGATGGGCAAAGACATCCTTCCTCCATCAGCTGCTGTGGGCTGAGCTCTCCAGGCTTTTCCAGGCTTCAGGGACCAGGTGCAAGTAGCAATGCAGCAGAAACTGCATTCTGTCATGCAGAGTGCAGAGTCTGGTCATGCTTTCACCATTCCTACTGTATTTCAGAGCTGTGCCTTGTAAGGAATACCTGAAGGAGAGCAAAGTCTTGCAAAGTTGAAGTAAAGCACTTCCAGATGTGGCCTCTTCTAGAATGGTTGGCCAGGCTAGGGCTGGCAGCTTAGTGCATTGCACAATTTGAGCTAGAGAAAAGAGGTTATAACAATCACCAACAAGGAGCAGCGAGAGGTCCCTAAAGCCAAGGACAGAAAAGGAGAGAATGTGTTTGCATTCCCTGCACCAGTCAATCCCTCTTCAATCATGTGCTGAAGAGATGACTTACTCTTGCTGGTGCTGATACTCCTCTGCAAGAGCAACCAGAATTCCCCAAAAGCTTCAGATCTGCCCTGTGGAGCTGTGTGTCTGTACAGGAAGAGCCATCTGCAGCACTGCCTTGGTGCTTTCACTTAGCACTCTTGTTTTTCATACAAATGATTTTCTTAAGAAATGCTTACCTAGCAGGAAAAATGATAAAAGAAAACTCACCATCAACACAACAGCTGTATAGTTCATCAGAAAGATTTCCCAGGTCTGACACGTCCCTGGGCCCCCTCCTTCCTTCTGCCACTGCAGTCTCTGCTAGCTCCGATGTTAACACTTTAACCTCATGCAGAGTTGGGGTAGGCAGGGAAAAAGTTGAGCTCCCTTGTACCACGAGGAACACGTATTTCCCAGGTCCCAGGCTGCAGCCTGCATTTCAGAAGTTTTTGTTTTGAAACAAAAGGGTTTGAATTCCTTTTTCAGTGCAAGATATATAGGAAATGTAGTTACTGCAAGCAGCCACACCATGGCACTAACAGTGTAAAGTGGTTCTCAGCCAAAACCTAGAGCTCATGTCAAAACTTGCTACCCTAGCACATTTTACCACAGCACAAGAATGTTAATGTGATACAATTAAACATTATTTTGCAAAGGAACTACATGTCCCAAACCATTTCAGTATGTATCTACAACACCGGGGAAACTGTTTGTCTTAGCAGTGTGTTTATAATTATGCCAAACTCCCCTTTTGCCATCGTCCTGCAAAAATCATTCACAGTCCCAACCAGTGTGTGGCCATGGCTGCCTCTGACATCCAGTGTGTGGTGCAAGAAGGAGCAGGGCCAGCTGACTGTGCAGATTCAGGAAAGTCAGACACAATTACCACCAACTTGCTTTGTAATGGGACACTCAAGAAAGTGCTTCGCAGTGGGTGCCAATGAGAAATCAAGAGCTGCTCTGCCTCTTGCCACTCAGTTTGTGTTCCAGCCTGGGGCAAGGGCTTTTGGAGGCTAGGGTTCCTGCCATGACGGGGCCTTTGTGGAAGGATATTATGAACAGGTGCAGATTCAGTGGGGAATTTGCTCTCTCTCTAGGGCTGACTGGTGCAATATATCCTGTTATGACAGGTGATGTGGTTTCAGTCCTTCACAACCCTCCCTCTTCTCCAGCTTGCACAAGGCTGGGTCTCTCTGGTCTAAGTTCTCCCTTAACAGCTGATTCAAATCTTAGTGCCTTGCTCTTAGAGCAAAAGATAATTTGCTTAGTCTCCATTTGCTGAAACCACAGATTAGAAAGGTCAGCTGTGAAGTGGCCATGGCGAAAGACCCACTGCAGCAGGAAGAAGTAGTACCTGTTGTGTCCTTTCACCTTGTCCTTTGTTCTTCCTCAGTACTGCCAACACTTGGGTGCTCTGCCAGCCACGTGCATTTTGAGGAACTCTTGGAGATGCCAGGTAATAACTAGTGCAGGTGGAGTGGTCCCAGTAGCTTCCCAGAGAGGAGCTGCTGGCACACAGATATTCACACACAAGGATAAATGTAGAGGTACATGATTACAGTTTTCAAGTGGAATCAGTGTATCAGATATTGTTTCACGGACTGATTTATGTTGAGTGAGGGGAAGGCATCTTAATATGTGTCATTGCAGTGTAATATCAATATTTATTTAAAAGTTAGATTATTTCCTATATCCCAAAGTCTGGAGAAAACCATCACATGAGTAAATGACAGATTTGCAAGCAAAGGCTTATGTTAATCATGAGCTGTCTCATTTTGCTAACTCTAAGTTAGAGGAAAGAAACTATGACATGAAAAATACTTAAGCAAATAATTAATGTTATTTCACTCTGTAATTTGATAGGCTTTCATTTTCTTTCTTTTTGGCAAGTCACATTCCTCTTCTCTGAAAAACTCCTGTTTTCTTCTTATTCTGTAAGTGAACATGCATGGAGAATCTGCTCCTTTGCCATAAAAAGACACCTGGACCATCACTCTGCAGTGCAGGGACCAGGTCTGGAATTAATTCATCCAACACATAACTGAATTAAGTCATACTCTGGCTCCTGTACTTGACAGGACCCTTCCAGGGGTTTCTGGATGCCCTGGAGGAAGCCAGAAGATCATCATGAAGACTGCCACCAAACCTGCCTGGGGAAGTGGCAAGAGCAACCAGGCTGGGACTACACTATTCCAAGGCTGCATGACTGGCTGTGACCCCGTCTCCTGAAAACCTGATTCAGTCACCTCAGCCTCATGCAGGCAGTGTTGCAGACCTCAGGATGTGTTTGTTGCCACGGCCTGTGTGATTTTCACAGGCTGTTCAAATCACAACTAGTAGTGTTCATCATTGGTGGGAGAGGTGGTGGGAAAGAGGGGAAGGGAGGCTGTGTTAAAGAAAAGCTTGAAAATTTATGTCTTTTTCTGTCAGCTGAAATTTTTTTTCTGTGGTCAAAACTATGGAATTTTTTTTTCTTTGATTTTTTAAGGGACAAACTGCTGTTGAAGGAAAAAAACAAACCCCACCATGGAAGCTGTAAGGCCAGTATCCCGGTTTCTGTGAAAAAGGAAAAAAACCCCATCATTTTGCCAAATAGATGTTTTCAAAAGCCATTACCACACTAATGCTTCAATATGAAGCAGTATGAGTTCTCTCTATCCTTCCACTGCCACCCCAGGGAGAGAGCCCAGAGATCTCTGGAACCTGGATCTTGTTCACAGCTCTCTAAGGCACCATTTCCTCCTGTCTCTTTGCCTGCAGATGTCTACCTGGCCAGCTCCTCAGACACTGCGTCTCTGTTTAGATAGAATTGAACCTTTCTTTTTTTTTTTTTTTTTTAAATGGATTGATTTGAATCAGGTCCTCACTGCTAACAGTCAGTGCATTCAGGATTTTTTTGGGTAACACTTTGAACCTCAGCTGTGCTCTTCCAGGAAGGGCCCTTCCATAGCTGTGTTTCTGTGCATGGCTGGGAATGAGTGTGAAACCCTCCAGAGACCAGAAAGCTGTGGTCCAGCCCAGTGAAATACTTTTTTATCTGTCGTAAGCTGAGTGGATGGGAGAGGGAACAGTATGCTCCTTGGCTGTCCCCTAAAACAAACCAGGGAGGCCCAGACACCTCTACAGATAATTGGGGGTTCAATCTTACCTTTCAATTTGCTAAGGTATCAAGACTTCTGCTTTTCAAGAGTTCATGTCTGTTGTCTACTCCACAGAGTACAGATACACATTTTCTTCTCCACATAGAGCAATTCATATGTTCCACTGTAGGATTAGTGTAAATTATCCCTTCTGGTGAGTTTTCTAAACAAAAAGATTGCCTATGAGCTAATACCATGAGGACAATTCCTCTATCTGTATTCCCAGAAAACCACTTGAAATTCTAGGCAATGAGAGCGAGGCTTTTTAAAGTTAAGTGGGAAAAAAGAACAATTACTCAAGTTGCGGAGATGAGAAAGCAGCAGTGTTTGCACTACTGGTTCTTTAGTGGGCCTTGTACCCAAGTCTGTTCTGGATGTACCCCACTTCTGACAACAAGCATAATTAGATGTAGCAACCTCTTGGGCTTTTTTTTTTGTTTTGTTTTGTTTTTATCTCTTAAGAACTCCTTGACTAATATTTATATTAGTTAAAGTTGTAATCTAATCTCATCTTCTGCAAGTCCATGCACATTCCGGTGGGTTAAGTTCTAGTGGGTCAAGTTCTTTCCTGTAAGCAAGATCTGTTGGGTGAGAGATGCTTGGAGAGCTGGTTGTAACTCAGTATAACACAGTATTCTGTGTACTGTCCCTCCTTGCAGCATCTGGACATTGGGAACAGCAGTTAAAACCTGCTGTGATGTGACCATGTCTTCTTCCATCCTTTTGGCTTCCATCCTGCTCCTTGCACCCAAAGCTCAAAGGGAAGGGTAGTACAAAAGGCACTAATGCATATCTCTGTGGACTGGTCACCTGTACTGCAATGATGAAATTCCCTAGTTGGTCTGGAAAGGGAAGTCCACTTCAGTGGCACTGCCGGCTAGGTGAACAGGGCGAAAGGCAGTGTTTGGTCCAGGCATCTCAGTTCTGCGCAATTTCTCTGCCATCACGATGAGGAAGACTCACGAAGGCTGATGAACCTCCACCCATTGAGGGCCATCTCCTCACTGCAGTCACAGCTGCATGACTCCTAGGGAATGTGAACCCCTTTTTAAGCACGAAGGGCAGGAAAGTCTAACTGGCATTTTTGAAAGTTGATTTTTGTACTTCAGGCAGATTAACAGCAACAGATATGAGTTCTTGTATATTATGTAGCTTATTTCAGCCTCTGATTAGGTTACGTTGTGTGCACAATCCCTTTCTTGACACTTGACACAGCAGCTGCCAAAGTTGGTTTCTGGACATGCCTGTGTTGGGAACAGTGTGTGCTGTGATTTGGATAAAGGGTGCTCAGTCTGGATGTGTGTCTCTGCTTGCCCCTTCCATTGCAGCTTTGTTGTGGTAACCTTTATGAAACCCAAACCAGCTGCTTCCTAGTTTTACACAAAACACATTAATTTGGACCTCTGGCTTTGTTGTAACAACCAACTCCTACTTGTAGGAATTGTATACCTATGATCCTCATTTCCACAAATTGCAGAAGTTTGCATCGCCTCAAAGTTTGATACAGGTATTATTAAGTATTGGTAAGTGAAATAATACAAAAACTTTGTAGTGAGTCCTTCATGGCCCCACATCTACTAAAAATAACTGTTACCCATGTCAGAGTGAAAAAGACTGCCAGGTAATTCACCTGTGTATGTCACTGACTATATTGTCTGGTTGCACTTTTCGTCAGCTCCTTGCACAAATTCTCCCCAAAAAGTGTATAGTGAAGCTGCCTTCCTGAATTAGTTCCTCTGTAAAGTTATCTGCTTTTAAAACCAAAAGAGTCTCTAACTACAAATATAGCAGCAGGAGGAGGAGTTAAAATCTTTGCATCCCCTTGATGCATTGGACTATATCATATTTCTATAAATATATTTAAGGTATTTATATACGATTCTTGGTACTCTTTTAACAGGTTCTTACAAATCTACAAATTCTGCACCTCTTTTAAAATACATTAACTTTTCAGAATTATTTACAACATGATGGAGGAGGGCATCTGTATCTCTTGTTGTGATGTTTTTTGATTTTAGAAGACCAGTACCTGTGATTCACAAGCCACTGATTTACACGATGGCACTAGCCACGTGAGCACTACTGATTTCGTCATGAGGGTCACAGTCCAAACCCTCCCAGCCTGTCCTTGGCCCTGTGCTACCTCCCAAGCCTCTGAAGTTAAGGGCAGAGCTTGTCTGACTGTGAATTAGGAATGAAGTCCTAATCCTTGTAAGCACCTTTTCTAGATAAGTCATTGGTTCATGGAGGAGCTTGTTGCTCTGACTGCATCAGCACAATGAGAGCAGAGTAGCTTCTCCCAGTGTATTTGGCTGCTGAGGCAGCTGGTCTGGCTTGGTTGTATCACTACAGCTCTGTTTATGATGGGGCATTTACACAGGCACATGTATCCTTTTTTTTATAGAGCCACCTAGCAAAGGTTTGCTGCCTTCACCCTTGGCTCTGCAGGCTGGGAGCACGTGTTGTCTGTTTGAGTCTATCAGAAGCAGGGCGATGAGCGTGAGTGGTGCTGAGGGACTGAGGCTAAGACCTGCATTGGAACTGGCAGTGGAGGGATGGAACTGCTGGGTGCTGTTCAGCAAACATTCCTGGCTAAAGTGAAAAACCTTGATGCTTACAGACCACAGATACTAGGGTGTCTAATACAGCAGGCTCAAGTGCTGCTTCTCAGTGGTTGAGTCACACTGGTTTCAGCAGTTGAGGGGTTGATTTCACTGCCTACTGTGTTAGCTGATTGACCTTCTGGAGAAATGAAATAGGAACTAAGCAGTTTTGTGGTTCAGAAGAGTGATTTTGTTTCCTAGCATGACAACCCTGCTGCTCTTCCCCAGGAAGGTTGCTTTCTTGGCTTGTAGCCTTGCAACAGCAGTCAGAATAATATGGGCAACCTCATGCCTCAGTTATCTCAGCTTTACATGACATTAAAGAGCATGCCAAGCCAATGAAAATGGGAACATGACCAGTGGTAGGTGGTAGCCATACATCTGCTCCTTGAAGTTTTGTCTTGTTTTCACTGCTGTATATTCCCCTGTCCTAGTCTGGTTGCCTCTGTTAATGGCAGAATAGATGGCTGTGCTGACACAGTTATGGGAGAAGGAATGACCAATTATAGTGAGAGTTTTGTGTTTGGAGCTTGTGCTCTCATGCAATGAAATTGAAATTATCTATGCTTGGACAGGGAAGGGAGGAACTGCTGCGAGCTGGTGGCTACTTGGAGTAGCTGGTGTTGCAGCAGGGCTCGGTCTCCCTAGATTAAAACAATGTTTCACCTCATGTATGCTCAATCAGTGTTGGTCATGGCATAACCATTTTACAAACATTGGACTTAAATATATCTTTGGGAATTATCTGAAATAAAGAGGAGAAAACCTCAATTACTGTGTCTGCCATATGCTCTGGTCTGTTCCCCTTCCAGAATCATATTTCTGTGGGCTGTCAAGGTTACTGGAGACTGGTAAATCTCCTGAGCATTGCATAGAGCTGGTGAGTGTCAGGAGAAAATGTGAGGGCTTGCCGCTGTGCTACCGGTGGAGGGGCAAGCAGCCAGGGAGCTGGGAGAGGTGCTGCTCCCACGGATGGCTGGCTGTGAGCCAGCTTCTTGCTGGAGCTGCTTTAGTGTGGTACCGTGCTGGGGCAGGTGTACTCTACTGCATAGAAAGGCTCATAAGCCCAAGCAGGTCATCATGGTAATGCAGCTCTCACCTTTCTGCACTTGGAATCTATAATCCTAGGTAATGACCACAGCCACAAAGATAACGAAATCTTACCTGAAAGTGCATTCAGTTGAAAACTGCCACCATATCCATTGGCCTAGAGGTGCTTTAGTTTTTACTAGGAATTTCCTAGAGGTGCTCTCAGTTTGATCGCAGCACGGAACATGCCAGCAATGCCATGCTGGCTAAGTGATGGGCTGCAAGGTGCTTCTCCCAGCCGAGACCATGTACACAAGGCTCAGTATCAAATCTGGAGACTTAACTCCCCAGTTGTGGGGCCAATATGTTGGCTAGTCATCCTGGGCTGTCTTCCTATGCCAGGAAGAGAATTGAGTGTTTGTGGAAAGAGGTTTGTCTTATAATAAAATGGCTGATTGCCATCAGTATACAGTAGCTCCATGCCTAAAGACCTGCTTGTGGGGGATAAGGCGGGGTTTTGGGTCTCTCCTCTGTCTGAGAGGATCCTCAAGTCAGCTCCTTTCTGTTGGTCTCAAATCACTGGGCTGTAAACCGTTCTGTGGGGGCAGGATTGAGGGGGAGAAACATCATCCTTCCCTGTGCCCAAGAGCCTTGGTGGATGAGACGGCCAGTGCCTTTACAAAACTTGTGCAAAACTGGAGAGCAGCAATGGGGGGAGGGACCTGCTTCTCCTCTGCCAGCACGTATCTCTGAAAAAAAATGCTTATAGCTGAAAGGCGTGGCCTCAGGCAGACATTTCCCACCATTTGAGGAGAGCAACGCTGAACTGGGCTATTTTATGGGAGGCTGGAGCGCAGTTCTGTACTCCACCTGCGTTTTAATTGAGAGACGAGTGCCTGAGTAGCTGAGTCTAACGTGGGCTCTGTGGCTCTTTCATGTTCCCGGAGAGGCACCTGGAAGAGAACATCTGTGCTGAGCACAGCAAGAGCACAGCACTGCATGGCACAGCTCTGAGAGCTGGGACAGCCGGGGACGAATATGCAAAACTGAATTTTGGATGCAGGTGCAAGAGTGGTTGGCACATCCTCTGGCCATGAAGGCAGTGCCTTGACTGGCAGCTCACGATGGGCAACTGAACATGTCCCCAGAAGAACTGGCAGCATCTGCAGGGCCTAGGGCCTTTTGGCACTGCAAACTTGGGGACTGCCACAGGGGCTGGAGCACTGCTCTGCCTCCATTGCAACAGAAGAAGTGATCTGCCCAGTACGAACTGAATATTTTAATCTGCCAAGGATTGATAGGCATGGGGGCCTGCTTTGCACTCTTTTGAGGAAGAAAGTTTTGGCTGCAGGAGAGGTTTCACAACGTTTTCTTGCCTTGCAATAGGCATAGGCTTCTTAAAAAGGCTTCAGGTTTAGACATTTTCCCTAGGCCAGCCCTTGGGGTCTCTGCATCCTGTACCCCAAATGCCTGCACTGCATCCATGGGGCACCCGTGCGACGGGGCTGGGCACCCTGCTGTGTGGTGGAGCCCCCTGAGACAGTGCCCAGCACCATGTGGGTTCTCCTACAGCTGCTGCCCAGAGCCACATGTGAACTCTACTTTGCAAGTCACTAATCTTACAAAAAGCTCACTCTGGCTGTTACTAGCACTGAAAAATGTGATTGACAGCAGTTGGACGTCCCCCAGTTCTCATCCCCATGTGAATTATCTGTGGCTGGTCACACCTAGCCGTGCTGCTGATGGGGCTGTGCCGAGGTGTGGTGTGGTGCCAGAGCAGTGCAGTGCCTACCTGTTGGCTCGGGGACCAGCCTTCCCCGGCACATCTGAGTGCACTGTCAGAGTGGTAACATGTGGGGCCATTTTACCAAGATAATATTCACCCTTAAGTTTTCGTTATCGTGCTTTTCCTTAGTAGGTTGCAGAGGATGGTCTTTGCCTCAAATATGAGGCATGCTCTCGTAAAGCCAGAGAGGGAGCTCCCTGGATGGAGGTGGCTGCAGTCTACCTCCATCAGCCAGCTATAGTGTTGGGCAGTTAGGAGCCTCCCAGATCCTAGTGTGATTTTTAGGAGTCAGCCTCTTGCTTCCAAGGACCGAACCTGTTCCTTCAGCTTGTGCACTGACATGAAAATCCAATATGGAGATGAAGAAAAGCAGCAACAACCCAGATGACTAGTGATATATTTTAATAAACACAATTCTGCTTTTCATCACATCCCTCTCCTCTTCTCTTGTTACCCCAGGATGCTCTTAAAGCCTGCAGTGAGATGCCAAATTGCAGCTTATGTATTTCAGAGACCTAACTGAAAACAGATGCCGTGTTCCTGTGAGCTGCCTCTCTGGCTGTGGCAGATCTGCCATTGCAGGGACTGCCAGCACATGGGGTACCCTGAGGGACACATCCTCCATGCAGGAAGCTGCCGAGCACATCACTCTACCCTTCAACTCTCCCCAAAAGCCCTGGTATTATTTTTTTTAGCCACTTTTCTCATATGAACAACAAGAACTCAAAAAGAAAATCAAAAGCAGTCTCCAACTTCTCCTTCTCCTCCCCATCCCACCATTAGTGTTCAGGGAAAACAGAACTGAAACAAATTGTAATGTTTAGGAACCGGCTAAAATTAGTATTCTTCATGAGTGATGACATTCTCACCAGAGAGGGAATCAGTTAATTTTTTTCCTCCCCATAGGTACTGTTTTTTCTTGGTGCTGCAGAGCACTTTGCTGCGCAGCTGGGAAAAAGAAGTCCAAATCCCTTGCTTCCACCCACGGCAGAGTTGGCTGCTGCTTCATTACAGGAATTAAAAAAGGAGTTGGAAACATGATAAATGCGTTCATTTGGCGAGTTTGCCCTTTACTTACTTGGACTTTTTCTGCAACCGCAGTGCTGGTATGAGAACTCAGGAAGGCCATGGCAACCTGCATCATGGTTTCTGCAGGATTTAGAAGGAGGGACTGGAGGTACTGTGGTCCCGGCATGGGCTAACCAGCAGTAGCTCTGCTGTGCTGCAGTGAGGTTTGTCCCCATGGAAGGCAGTCTGTCCCTGTCACAGCAAATAAATCTTCAGCCAGGGATGGTTGTTTGTGACAAGTAGTGGCACTGTTTCAAGGTTTCATGAGCCTAAAGAAAGAGGGTGGTTGAAGGGATAGAGGTGTCCTTTATGTATCTGTTAAATAAATCAAGTTTGAGGGAGATCTACTGTTGTGTACTGAAGAAAAGATGGTTGTTATGGAGCAAAGGAGCTGAAGTGTCTGCCAAGGTGTCTAATTTGATTCAAAGCCTTTCAACTTTACATAAAGAAACTACACGACTCAACTAAGTAGGCTGGTTAAAGCCAAGCAGTCTCTTACACTTTAAACAAAAACTAGATAAAAGCTTCTCTTTGCCACGTGGCTGGGAACAATGTGCTGCCTCTGGACTCCTTGAACCTGACCTGGCAGGCACTAGTTTATCTGCCATGGCTGGGCAGCACTGAAGAGCCCCTCCTTACTTCAAAGAGGGTGTAAATATGCCTACGGTGACAAATACAGCTCTTGCTTACACCACAGTAGGAAAAAACAACTTGTGTAAAGAATACCTGACTCTAAGTTGGAAAGTTTTGGAGAGTATCAGTGCCAATCAAATCTTAAAAATCTGTAAAATTGTGCCATGGAGAAAAACCAGAACTCCATTTTGTAAAGTGTCTTGGTGTTTTTAAAGATGTCATTGCTATGGTGATACAGGCTGTATCTGTCCACTTTAGTATATTTTAACAACAGAAGAAATATTTTCATGCCTGGAATTCAGACACTGAAGTGAGTCTCTGTGGTCCAGGGCCTGATATCCTGAGAATGGGGGGCCAGCTGGGGGCATGGGAAGGCCCATCATACCTTTCTGTAAGAAATCTTCTGAATGCTCACCTCCGTCAAAATACTAAAAATGAAAAGCCCACTCTCTCTAAAATAAGCTCTTTAATTCATAAGTGAGAAGCTGTGTATGGAAAAGGCTCAGTGCATGATTTCCTCCTATCGGTAGTTTGTCAGGTAAATCAGAGATGTTCAAAGCGTGCCCATGACAGACAGCGAGACTTAACTGAAGCAGTGGCTGGATGGAGGATGCTTCCTCCTTAAACAGCTACTGGTGTTAAAGCTGCCCTTTGCATTTATGTCAGACAATATGTTGGATAGAACTGTTAAAGCGCTACAAAATAGATGTGTTCTTCTTTCAGGACTCCATTTCTATGTACATACCTTGCTTTTTTCTGGTTGGTTGGATTTTCTTTTTTTGTTTGCTTGTTTGCTTATTTGCTTTCAGGATGGTTTTCAAGAAAGCACTCATTTTTTCTGTTGGACGGTGATACATCCACCAGGACAGGAAAACTTCTCACTGACACTTGCCAAAAATTTCATTTTAAGCACTCATTTGTTTAATACAGTGACAGAGTTTTATTTTAAAACATGTCTGTTTTTGTTTAGGTAAGCATAACAAACTTGGTGGTAGGGAAGTAATGCTCATTACTGCTATTATTATTGTTAGTTAAGCCAAAACTTTTGAGTATGAATGGGTGAAAATAGGAAAAAGTCACATTCTAGTATGTCTTCATCACATGACAGAGTTTCTTTTAAAGTCATGCTTGGAAATTGTGTGTTTTCTTGTGTTGACTACACTGGTGTATTTTAAAGTGCTGGGTTTTTTACCTTCACTATTGGCTTCATCTAGGAAGTCAATTCCATGAGTGTGAGTAAAACCTGTGTGTATACTCTAGATACAGCTTCTTGGGGTAAAGACAGTTTTGCCAATGTCTGTAGACATTTCTCCATCTTTCCAATTACGCACATCTATCTGCCTGAGAGTAGAGGATGTGATGTGGGAGGTGCAGAGGGGCAGCATCCTACAGACCTGTCTGCCAACGTGGTAGGGGCCGTACTCCTGCCTGCGTGAGGGGCATGAGTCCTTTGGGGAGCATAACACTGGGACTGAGAGACCCCCTTGCTCTGCTTGCCTTGCTTTCCTGCGGGGCGTAGATCTTGGTGCCCATGGGATGCAGAGATACATGCACACAAAGTAAGACAGAGATTTCCCCACTGTGCTGAGGTGAGAAAGAGGATGCCTGTGGGTTAGGATCAGCAGGGGTTTCCTAACTGTAATCTTGGTCTCTGTGGATTTATAAACTGAAGGATGTTTTTTGAAAGTTTTTATGTGTTCTGAAGCCTTTGTCCAAAGCAATTATTTGATTTATTAAAAATTTTTGGTATGAAAGAATCTCATATAGCAAGGATAAAACAGGAGAGGTTCATTGTCAGAAGTCATTAATAAGCTCCAAGGGGAAGAGACTGTCAGGAAAAGGAAATTCTCTGGCACGGCAGAATGGCAGGTAATTAATAATAGCTGCAATTATACTACATAGTAACTAGAGTACATTCTGACTGTTCATCACTGACTTGCCAGGCTTCATTACTCCCGGGCTCTTTCTGGTAAAAAAGCCAAACCAAATTATCATGTTTTGGTGTGATTTCAGCTTTTCATGAAATTTAGAAGGTGATGTTTGATATTGAGTCGGAACAGGTCTGTTTTTTAATTTAGGAAGAGAAGTCCTTCCAAAGGCTTTGACGCAGCTTGACAGGGCTGTCACCAGAAATTGGCAAGGCTTCTGATTTAAGAGAATTGTGGCAAAAGCATGTAGTGATTAAAAAATTAGAACTTTATGTTGTGTTAAATATGGGAAGTTGAAGTTGTTGTGAGCAAAATTAGTGCTACTTAGATAGTGACCTCTGATAGCCATTAAAACTGTGTTTGGACAATGACATCTTTATTTTCATTCATGAAAAACAGACAAATGCCTTTTGAATGCCGTGATCCAATGGTATGGGTGAGAGCTGGTCAATCAGTTGGCTTTTGCAGAGCCCAATGAAAAAGTGCCTGAAGACTTCCTACCTAGGGTGGAAGATGTCTCAAAGAAATGACAGTGTTTCTTGACCAGGGAAGAGTCAGCTATATTATGGCCGCCTCAGTGACATGGACTTGGAATCCGCTATTAGGAGAGTATATGCTTATAAGAGGAATGTACACCTCTAGCAAATGAAATGCTTTGGGATGGGTACCTTAGAATAATTTATTCGACTGACTGAGAATATCTGCTGAGTCCTGAATTATGTGCCTTCTATTCTGCTGTGTATAACTACTGGAGCATTGACAAAGAGGCCATTTTTGGTGACAGTCATATTTGAGCCAACACTGTGCAAGTGTGTGATGCTGTTGTGATGTGTGCTGTTTTCAGGTAAATGAGCCCTGGTGAAACAGGGTAGAAATTATTTCCTTGACTATTGTTTAATGGATTATCTTTGTAAAAAAGCCTTGATGATAAAAGATGACTAAAGAAATGTCACGTGTCTAGTGGACAATTTAGGGCTCAATAAATGTTTTAGACTAAGAGACCAGAATGAAATTTCAGTTCATGGCACACAAAGCAATGATGCAAATATTGTTCACTAACAGGTGTTGGAAAGGAAGAAGAAGTTGCAGACATCACAGGTGAGAGGTGAACTTCAGAGGAGGATGCAAAGCCTTGAGCAGAACTTGTCTTTCTCAGAACTGGCTCTGAAGGTGTGCAGTTGTGAGGGAAACAAACCAGTGGTGCCCCAGGCTTTTAAGCAGGAGTTTCAAGAGTGATGCTATTTTGTACACGAGGATAAAGCTGTTGACAAACCCAGAGCTCCCTTGCCATGAGCTTGGCAAAGTCGAATGTTGTACAGGGCCATTGGAAAGTATCTGGTCATTGCTGAAGGAGATTCCATGATTAGATCAATGTGGTGTCATAAATATGACAAAGCAGCTGAAGACTCCAAGACTTTCACCAAAACAGAGTTGGCTCAGTGAGGGTGTCAAATACTCCCCCGACTCTCCCACTGAGCAACTGAAGGCAGAGGAACTGAGTGTCTCCTCATTCCAAAACTGCATGTAACCAGCACCACTGAATGTGTTTCTGGCTTCCTCAAATTCATCGTGGTGTTTCTGGAAGTTGTGCTAGCTTGTAAACATGTGGAAGGGGAGAGTTTTCTTCACAGAACAAGGATTTCTGCCAGCTCCTCTGTGCTTTAAGTATTCAAAATCACAACCACCCTGTTGGTGTAGCAACAAGAAGAGGCGCAATGATGGCATTTGGCCTGTGGAAAACTTCCATATACCTTTTAAAAAAGGCATGGAATTTGTGTGGCATTTGTCTCAGACAGCCAGACATGCTGCTTTCCTAAATTATCCATTTGACCCAAGAAAGTAGTATCAGGGTTTCTGTCGTGCTGGTTTGAAATGGGGAGATTAAATGTAGCATGTTCTTGGTTGTTTACCAAGAGGGATGAGACATCTGAGAGCTTATGTGGATGCTGAGCCTTTTCCAGGAGTGGAGAAACTAAACTAAACAGTGCAAGCTAGATGGCATGAGAACTGGGTTAAAAAAAAGGGAGGTATGCCTTTAAGATAATGAGAAACAAAGGTCATCTTTGGATGGTCTCCCAGATGCTTAGCTTGTGACAACATTAATAAACAACACAGAAAATATTAAAAGACCTGTCTCCTTCCCTCTAGATGGTTATGCAGGAGGTTGTGAACTGTGAGGTGACAACTTCCTGCAAAGAGCAGTAGCAAAGTGCTGCAGAGGCAGACATATGCAGAGGGCAGTCATGTCTTCCTGCTGTTTAGCAGAGACCCTGTGAGCCAGGACCTGAGAACTCCATTTCTATTTCCTTCCATTCTTTATAGGAGCTTTATCGGTGCACTAGAAGTTTGTCATATTTGCCATTAATTTTTTTGACATTAAGTAGGGAGTTTTATTCTTTTTCTGGTAAAACCTCCACGGTAATTCCCTCCCCCATCACCTTTAGAGTTGTAGGCAGACCTGTGTTTTGATGGTGGCTATATCCAAAAGGTTTATGCTGCTTTAATAAATGGTTTAAAATCCTGCTTAAAATGCTTTCCTCTGCTTAATCTGTAATTTTTCAAAATAGTTTAAAAGGCCTTAGGGATTTCATTGCCCATCTTGTCTTTTTAGGCTTGAGGCCCAGGTATTTTTTGATCGATTGCCCGTCTCACTGCAGATGTACTTTGAAACAGTTTTGTTTGGAAAGGTATTGCATACCTACACCCTATAATCTCCCAGTGGACATCTGCAGCTGACCCCACCTACTGCTTCTTATAAAACTTAGTCTTGCTGGTTTGGGGAAAATATAGACAGTCTATAGTCGTAAAGCTGTGTTTTTACCTGCCTCTGAATTATTATTTCTGTTTGTTGCAGAGGGCTTAAGCCTCTTCAAGCCCAAAACCCCATTGGGGCTGCAATAAGCCTTGAAGAGATGCTTCAGTGTAGTTGTGTCTGGTAGCGGTGCTGTCATGTACCAATGTGAGAATTGAAGTCCTGCTCACACCACAAAAACTGACATAAAGAACATTTTTATGGTAAAAAAAATAGCATTTCACAGCAGCTGGAGAATAAGAGATGCCTGAAAGTAGAAAAGTTAGAGTCCCTTAAAACTGCACCAATTTAACATACCCTCTTAAACAGCCATGCCACAAAAAGGAAAAAAATATAGCTTTTAAATGAGAAAATATATGCATGGGTTTGAAAAACCTCCAATCAAATTTTACATTCAATGTGAAGAGACAAAAAATAAGTGAGGTTAGTGAGGCACAGTGTTGGGCTTGGATGTACCTGGGATCATTTCCAAGCCAGACCCATCTACTTCTGGATGTTTTTTTCTGCAGAGACCTTTGGTTCCAGCCATACACTGAGCGGTCCCATCATGGGCTGCCTCTGTGCCCATCTGTCCTTAGCTTGTTAGCTAATGAACCACTGTCCTCTCTTTGTCCAGCTCAGATCCTCGCTACCGCTGCTCTCCTGCAGCCAGGCCAGCTCTCTTTGGTCCAGGGTGTCCCCGGACAGCTGTTGTTGATCTCACAGCAGTGCTGGACCTGGGGCTTGTCTCCTGCTGGAGATTGTCCGGACAAGATCAGTACCAGGAGGCCCTGCTTTCTGCTTCCACTTCTACTTTACAAAAGAAAAAGGCTTGTAGCAGAGGCTGTAAAGGCAGGATTTTGGATGTGCATGGCCTGTACCATATTACATTGCATTTCATTGCTTAGCACAAGGTAAGGAGGTGTGCATTCTTCTCAGAAGTTTATAGATATCAGACCAGGCATACTCTGCTCTTCCACAGTAAGTTGGACTCGCGTCTTGCACTCTCATAACCACCCTGAACTCAGCCGTAATTTAATACATATTTGTGAACCCCCTGAATAGGTACCATTAGGACTGAGCCTGACTCCAGATAAAAGTGGCTACCTTGGGTGTCAGAAGAGCTGTAACCTTTGAGCTATTGATCTGTTAGAAAAAAATTGCAAAATTATTTGAGAACGGTGAAAAAAACTATGGCTGGCAGCTGAATTCATGGTACAATGGCACATAGCTTTACTTTCCGTATGTGAGTTGCCCTCTCAATAATAGTAATAGTAGTAGTAGTAGTAGTAGTAGCAGTAGTAGTAGTAGTAGTAGTAGTAATAATAATAATAATCAACAGCAGAAACAACAACATGTTTATTTTGTGAATTTAAATGTTTGAGAAGGTATTAAACACCTAAACCTGACCTCTTCCAAGTTGCTCTCCAGTTCTTGCATTTTGCAGGTATGACAAGCAACACCAGAAAAAGCCTGTTATGCTCCAGTCCAGTGATGTTTCCAGATGATGCAATCCAGTTAGAAAGGTGGTCCACTGCAAGGAGTTTGTACCCAACAGGTTGGATCACTTATTTGCAGCCAGCACCACCTTTGAAGTCTGTTCCTCACAACATACTCCCACAAAAATAAATTTAAAAAAATATTTGAGACTTTTGTACTATCTTTAACATATACCATATGCTGATGTTCCTGTCTGAAAACTTTATTATAAATCAGCTGGGACAGGAATTTTCACAGCTCTTTTCATTAACATGAATATTGGGACAAGCAGTGAATGAATAATACTCAAAATTTCAAGCTGATGGTTTTGATTACAAAATCTCATCCCGTAACTATAATTCTGAATATCTCTCAAAATCTTCTGCTTGTTGCTTCTGAATATGCATGGAATGGAGATTGTAATTGTGCTGCAGCGTTGTAAAACTGTTCAATTTGTGAGTCTTTGAATTCTTGTACATCTCTATCTTCTGCAACAAAAAAGGAAATCAGAATATAAAATTAACTTTTTTCCATCAAAATAGCCTATAACAGCTAGTACTCTTTTAAACAAGAGATGGAATATGATGGCAAATGGTAGAGCTATCTGAAATTGCCTGTATTTGCTCTTCTATTCTGTTCTTGCGGTAATTGAAATTAGGTAGAGGGTGAATACCAGCAGGTGTCCTAATTTCAATCCATTTTTTAAAAAATAAGCCAGAAATGAATACTAAAAAATTTGTACACATATGCTACTAGGAAGACATTTGACACACTTGATACAACTGTTACCTTTCAGAAGTTGTGAAACATTTTTGGCTGCTAATTATCCCCATTTCACGTATGTGAATAACAGCAGAGAATTAAGAAGTGAAAGTGTTTTGATACAACAAAATGTCCTTTATATGTTAATGTGAATTCCAGAAGGTTTTTGCAGTTTGAATGTAATGCTTGCTGGGTAAGTGATGTTACTGAAATGGGCTGCAATAACAAGAGCTTAATAGTTAGCTTTGGTACGGGGAGGCTCACCAGAGCCAGGAACTTCCATAGAGCACAAGTCGAAGGGGCAACTTTTCAGATTTTTTCCCAAATATAGCTCTTTCTGGCTATCCCAGAAGTTAAACAAGCATTGGATGTTGTCCTTAGAGTCTCTGGAGTGAGACTGGAGGTATGTGAGAGGCTCCACCTTGAGCTCCCATGGAGGTCAGGGCCAGAGAGCAGAGGTGAGTGGTAGGTGAGGTGGGGGTTGCACTCACATAGAATTGAGTAATGCAGAGTTTGGATAACTCAGTGACGGTCTATCTTGATATAATCCTAAGGATGGGGCCAGAGAGGTGAAAAAAAGTATGAGTTATGTCAATATGGGATTTATCTAAATTCCTTTCAGGCTCTTGATTTTGGCTGTCCATGACAAGGATGTGCAGCCCCTCCTGTCTCATGCTGTGATTTAGAGCTGTATTCTTGCCTCTTGGTGGCTGTGAGGATTATGACATGGGCAAGTTTTCCAGATACTTATTTTTTAAATTTTCCCTCTTTTTCTTAGTTTAAAAAATTAAATCTCTCTTGCTTGTCTTAAAACCCATTTGGATTTTAAGACTAAACTAAAACAGCTGGACTTTTATTTTCTCTCATCAAATAGCTTGTGCCCTACAAATGCAACTTTAGCTTATCAGGGGCTGCTTATGGATTGAGGATAAGCTTCGCAACAGTATGGATGAACAGAACAGGGAAGAATGTCTTATAATTGTATGAATGGTTTGCTTTGATGTTTCAGAAAGAAACCAGATTTGCTACATAGAACAATAAAAAAAAGAAGCCAAAGGCTTAGCAGGTAACTAGTGAAGTCAACCTCTTTTCTTCCTTCTCCCATCAAACATCCTGTCCTGACCTGGCTGGGATCCTTCCTGAGATGGTGGTTTGCAACACTTTCCTGAATTGGACCTGTTTCCCCTCTGTGAGCTTGTTCTATCTGCTGGGAATAGGAGATTTGCTGGAATGTCTCCTGCAGCTTTGGGCTAACAAAGCTACTGGCATGAAAATGTTGTCTAGTGGCATGAAAAATACGGTAACTCAGTAAAGGTTAATATTTGTCATCAATTAAAAAAAATAAATTATTTTCTTCCATTCTTCTGTTTTCATTGTACCTCAACTCTCACCCATCATGAGAGACACTATGGGTAGCTTCTGAGAAGAACAGCCTGGGAAGAACAGTACTGTTTGCATGCTCCTACTGCCCTTCCATTCCCTACTGCAGGATTTAGCAGCTGAAGATGTTTGCCAGTAGCATTATTTGGTGCAAAGACTGCTGTACTGTGTTTAATGGTGATGAACAGGAATTGACTCTGCCCTAATGTATTAGTCCAAAGAAGAAAAATGAAGAGAAGTGTCAAAAGGGACCTTGTGTTTCCAAAATCAGCTCTGAGACACTGTGTACCCACTACAGTGCTATGAATACTCCCACAAACTTAGCATGGGTTTCCATGCTGGAATGTGACAGGTGCCAGTCCTCACTCACATTGGCAGCACTGCAGTGTAGCTGCACCCTGGCGCAGTGGCTGTTCCCTCTTACACACAAACATACTTGTCCCTTTCCACTGGCACAGGGTCCGTGCCGTGCTTTTCATGGAGAAACTGTTTATTCTCCTTTCCCAGAGGTGGTGGTGGTGGTGCCTTGGTGTCATTTCCATGGTCATTTAATTTTGGTGATGGGTGTCAGCAGGCTCCTCCTCAGGTGCCTTGCCAAGGCTTTGCTTGGAGCTGGCTTTAGGCCACCCTTGATGGCACCCATCCCTTGCAGAACTAAGTTGCCTGCATTGGGAAGGAAGAGCTACTGGGAAAGGTGTAGCAGGTTGGTGATTTCGTGAGGGAGACCTTGGAAAGGCACAGGTCCTCCTTGCATGGGCACTGTGAGAAGTGCAGTGGGGGGAAGAAAGAACGTCTCCTGTGGCAGAGTCCTGGCTCCTTGAGAGAGCTGTTAACTGCCTGACTTACCTTCCCTTGGCATCAGCAACTACACTGGCTATCCTAAGAGAGGCCAAGGATGAAGGGGCCCTGCTCCATTCTGCTCTCCTCACAAAGTCTGCTGCCTGTTCTGCCTACACCAGGAACCAGCCCTGCCTCGAATACACTTTGTTGGTGTGCTGGCATTTGGTGCAGCCCCTTCCAGACAGCCACCCCTAAGAATTTCCCTGGATCCAGCTCCTCATTCATGAAGAGTGATACCCATCACAGAACAGCTGTGGCAAGGTAGGAAGTCCCTTCTGGGAGAAGGCATGAACAGTTATGGGATTTTGCCTACCATTTAAGAGTTTCTTCGTAGTGAAGAATTACTTATGTAAGTGGATGAGACTTTGTTCTCTTGGACACTGAGTCAGAACTTCATGCATCTGTCAGCCTCAGGAGACTAAAAGAACTTTAGCAGCCCCCTCTCTCCTGCTTCTTCTGCAGGCTTGATCTTTACCCTTTGATCTCCGGATCTACAGCCCTGGAAAAATAACAGTTTCATTGGGTTGGGGCAGAGCCCTCACATCTTCCAGGCTGTAAATCTGACTATTGTGTTTGAGCATTGCCTGTGATGCTTCTTATCGAGATTATTGTTCCACCCTTTCCTGTTTGGTTTCTTTCACAATTCCTTTTGAATGGGCTCCCTAGTAAAGAGCCCATCATAAACAAACACATCTAGCTTTGCACAATGCAGAATAACATTGATTTCCCAGTTTTCCTCCCCAGCGGTATAAAAAATGCACCCCAAATATAAAATGAAAGGATCCCAAAGGGATGGAAATCATCCAAGAAAGTCATATTGTCGAGTGGCAAACCACCACTGGTGTAGCTGAGACCTAGCCTCATCCAGTTTCCAGCTTTCCCAGAGTTTTCATAAGTGGGAGAAGGCAGTGGTGTGTGCCCACAGATCCCCCCCAGCCCACTCCCAGCAGCACCCCCCACTCCAGCCCTCAGCAAGGTCTCATGTTGGTTCAGTGTCCTCTAGTGGCAAACCTGCAACACACACGCGCACACACGCACACACGCACACGCGCACACGCGCACACGCGCACACGCGCACACGCGCACACGCGCACACGCGCACACGCGCACACGCGCACACGCGCACACGCGCACACGCGCACACGCGCACACGCGCACACGCGCACACGCGCACACGCGCACACGCGCACACGCGCACACGCGCACACGCGCACACGCGCACACGCGCACACGCGCACACGCGCACACGCGCACACGCGCACACGCGCACACGCGCACACGCGCACACGCGCACACGCGCACACGCGCACACGCGCACACGCGCACACGCGCACACGCGCACACGCGCACACGCGCACACGCGCACACGCGCACACGCGCACACGCGCACACGCGCACACGCGCACACGCGCACACGCGCACACGCGCACACGCGCACACGCGCACACGCGCACACGCGCACACGCGCACACGCGCACACGCGCACACGCGCACACACGCACACACACACCCACCACACACAAGAGTAGCGGGATGTGAGGACCCTCTGCCTGGCTTCAGGAGAATCAGGAGGATATGGCCTTGAAATAAATATCTTGGGGAAAAGAGGTCTATTGCACACGTCATCCAAGCCACGGATGCAATGTGCGGCAATGTGTTAGCCAAGTAAGTCACAGTGTCACTGCCATCTGCTCTGGTCCTTGGAGTTAGACACTCCAAAAAAGGCTTCTGGAGAGTGCTGTCAGTAAAATACTTAAAGATATTCTTAAAGGTGAACAAACTGTCTAAAAATGTTCAGGATTCTTCACTATGAATAACTGAGATACTAAAGGTAGAATTTACAGCCTCACTTAGGTGAAAGATACAGTGGCTAGGCTGTAATAGTGAAATAGAGACCCCCAGCTTCCCCGCCATTGGCTGGGAGCCAGTTTTGTGGTGCAGCAGCAGCAGCAGTGCTCAGGGGGCTATCAGAATGGCCCCAAAATCTCTCATCTGTATCTCTGGGAACAGCACACTCATTCTTCATGTTTTCAGCATGTTGGCATAAATTATTCTTGTCACATTCACTAGCCTTTAATTACTTAAAGTATCATAACAAAGCAGCATTTAAAGTGCTTTCATTGTTCCCCAAAATTCTATTGCAATTTCATGCTCTTTATTTTTCCCCAACCTCTATTCCCATCCTAGCAAATTCTTCTGATCTCTGTTGTTGGATGCTATTTCCTGATCTATGATTTAGTGATTTCAAATCCCTCCAGACTCTGGGTATGTTTTCTGTCTGGAGATGGACTCTGGCTAAGCTCATTTCTAGTGGTGACATGAAGGCATGACTTGTTATTTTGGCATGCAGCACAAGTCGATAGAGAAATTTGATCAAATGGATCTCTGCATTAGATGAGCTTCCTGGAAAAGATGATGCACTTTTAGTTGTTATCACCACGAGCTCCCAATTAAAAATATGTCATGACACTACCACTGAGGAATAATGAATCAGCTTCTCAGATAATGGAGTGTTTATCCACACCAGAACACAACATTTCTAGTGCCTGTAAAATGCCCCAGAATACCTTTCTGTGTTGCAAAACCACGTATCAAACCTTTGGCCATAATCATGCTCCTACAAATGTGGAATTGAGCACAATCTAGTGTTTTCCTTAAACAGATGCATAAAAGCTTTTTCTTCCCCTCCCCTTCCCTACCTCCTCCCCTGCTCCCCTTTCTTTTTTTCCGTCCCTGGAGGGCAAGGACGACTCTATAAAATATCTGAGGCTTTTTAGATGGCACTGGTTGGCTGGTTTTATTCACTGTATTGGGACAAATCAAGACTGGAAAATGACCTTATTTCTACTTCTGTTTGCACAATGCTTTGCATCAGACAAACTGGTTTGAACATGTCCAACATAACTTTTTCTTTAATAATCCACATTGTTGGGATAAAATGCAGAGGCACTTCTTGGAGATTGTACAGGAGCCCAGATCTTCTCCCAGCCCTACTAAGTGTTGAGAACCTACTAAGTCACCCAGGATATCCTTACTCTCTGGTCTCAGTGAAATTCCCTTGCAAAGTGGAACTACTTTGGAAAACAGGCTTAAGGACTTCAAAATTAAAGGCTGCTCTTGGGATCCAGCTAGAAGGGAATCAGCAGCTGCTGTCCACTGGGAGAAACCCAGAACCTGACTCTTTACCCTGGTGAGGCAGGCAGAGGATGTGCTGAGGATGACAGATAGTTTTACCTAAGATGGTAAAACACCTCTGGTCTTATCACCTGCTTGGACCAAGCCACAGCTGTGTAAATACAAGTTTGCTGCTTTCTGCCACTTAGGGATATGTTGGGACAGATGCTGAGTTCATGTCTGGCCACTGTGTGTGGCAGCAAGCACTCCATCACCTCCCCACCACAGTGGCTTGCAGAAGTGGACAGCCTGGCCCCTCTGCACCATGCCATCCCTTCATGTTTCTTCCTTGCAAGGAATGCCCACTTCCAATCCCTCAAACAGAACATGGCAAACCCCAACTTTGCCCATGTGCCTAAAAGCCTGGTGCTGGCTCAGATGGTGCTCATTGCATTACCTATGCCCCAGGAATGGATGCAAAAGGCAGGGCTCACACTAGGAGAAGGCAGTGAGGTTGCTTTAGGGCTCCACTGGAGGTATTTTGCCTCAGATGCTCCTTGTTGCTTCTGTACATGAAAGCCCAGGGCAGCTGGGAGCAGTTGCCTCTGTGCTGACTTAGCTGGGCTGCTCCTCTCTGTCTGCAGAAATAATGTAGCTCTTGTCAATCTTTGCTTTTTCCCAACATGTTTTTTAAACCTCTCTATAGCTTCCTGCTCTTTCACCTAACTACTGGCTGGACAAGAGGTGAGATATTTTGTGTCTGGTTGGAGACATGGCCAAATAGCCAAATAGGCCAGAGGAAGAAGGCTTGATTTGAAACCTTTCTTCTGGTGAAGATTTGAATCTCTTCTCTCTCTAGATGCTGTTTTTCATGCAACTCTTAGAAACATTAATTTTTTGAGGATTGTGAGGTCCTGTCAGATTGCATGAAAACTGCAGGAAGAGCTGATGGAGAGAGAAAGAGAAATTACATAATCTTCATTTTTATGGGAACCCAGGCTAACAGGAAGATTTTTATCCTATCGGTCCACTCTGAGTAGTGAAGATATATAACAAATAATATGATTTGTGGAACTGTGGGCTGTGACTTTCAGCATGTCTTTATGCCCTCATGCTTCTCCACCATCTACTCCTTGTTACCACTCAACCTGACCTTCATCCTTTGTGCCAGCAATACTGTCCTCATGATCTTGCACAGAACAGCAAAGCAGCAGTTCTCTGGCCAACTCTCACTCCCACTCATTTCGTGCATGGCAGGGTAGGTGGAAGTTCAACAAGGATGTGAAGAAATGTGTTATGTGACTGGAGTGTCTAGATCTTACTTTTATATGCCCAAATTCTTTTGTTGTTAGACCAGAGTTCGAAAGCTGTCAAGGAGGCTTCCAATGGATCCATTGTGAGAGATTCTCAATGAATTGAGAGACTCTCACATGAATAGCACTGATGGACCATGGTTCTAATTTGACCTTTTGCTTCAGACTACCTAAAAAATCTGCACATATTTTCTGAAGAATTCATATGTATGACAACTAAATAGTTCTATATGGTTTTATCTTTCCAGGCACCTCTGGTTTTTTTTCCCCCCCCCCAGTATCCTAGAGGAGATGAACTGGAATTTGATGCCTAGGAAGAAATGGGAAGTTTCCACACTGTTCTACTAGTGTGGTGTTACCTTTCTACTTAGAGAGACAAGGTGATATAGTGATAGTGCATATGCTTTCTTCTGAATAGGGATTTGACAAAAGTTGCCACAATTAGCTATTCAGTAAACAAGGGGATAAAGGTCAGGCCTGATCATGTAAGTGGTTAAAAAACCAGAAGGATCTGACTTGGTAACAAATAGATCTGTCTTGACTGATGGTTTAAAGATATTTGTCTTCGTTAGCTGATGGAAGAGGGAGTGAAGAAGATCAGACATTAATCCTTCACATAATGGCTTTTCTAGTTTAATAAAAATACTGTGTAACTCACTAGTAAGATGAGCCAAACTCAGCTACCCAACACAATGATACAACATCATATTAAATACTGCATATGCATGTGGAAAGAGTAATTTGAGTTGGAAATGAGTTTTAGTCACTCAGGAAATCAGATGTCATTGTGGATGGCTCAGTGAAAACATCTGGTACAGAGGATCAAAGGAAAATGCTATTTTGGGTTAGAGTAGAGTGCTATTGAAAGTAATATGATAACATAATGTTTCAATCAATAGTGTTTGGCAGGTTGTGTTCAGTTTCAAATGTAGACGTACAGCCAAAGAAGCACATTGGAAAGAACTAGATTTTCAGAGGTGGTGGTGCTGAAGAGACAGGTGGATGCTGGGCCAACAGGGTGGCTGGACTCTCCTCCTCATATTGTTGTTGGATTGTGGGACACTTAAATCAAGACAACCTTCACTTATTTGCCATAGGGCAGGCAGTTGGAACTGTGTAGAGATGGCAGTAGTAGAGACACCAGTGCTAGAAATCTTTACCTCAGGGCTTGATTTTTTATCTGTACAAGAATTCAGGGAGCCCTCTCGTTTGTGCTGACATAAGGAGATGGTACATAGCAATCCTTAGCCTTAAAATGTATCAGTTAGGATTAAATAAGTGGGGAAGGAGAACATAAGGAGAAAATGAGTGACAGTTTAGAGATTGCATAAAAATTCTAGAAGCACATTTGAAGTAGAGGAAGAAGCATACCAATTAATTTCTCACTGAGGAAGACTGGTGAACTGTAATAGACCCAGGAAAAAAGCTGTGTTGCTAGTTCATCCACATTTATGTAGCCAAATTATCCAGGTTTAAAGTCATCAGATATAAAATATTTTTGTCCATATCTGAAAACTTTTTGTTGTCCTAGAAAGAAATATGTCCCATGTGTCAAAACAATACCTGTTTTCTTTCCTTTGACCAGTCTACAAAGAATAAGATGGGTCTGAAATAATCCACGTTAGGTTTTTTCCCCCAGATTTCTGGTTCCAACATAATTTTACACATGAGGGGCTTCGTACATGTACTAGAACAGCAAACATTTTGATAAATTAGTTGTCTTACCAGAGACTGATGAATTTTATCATGAGCTGGGGGAGAAATGCAAGGCATAACCAACCTAAGATGGATGGGGATTACTGAGGAGAGCAGGAGAATTCCAAGTTAAATCCATTGGGGAAATGTCATTATTAAACTTCAGCTGATTGATTTATAGAATTGCAGAATCATTAAGGTTGTAAAAGATCTCTAAGATCATCAGGTGAGGAGTTCTGTGTCTAATGAAGCAAAATCAGATGTAGGACTACAAACAAGATGCAGGCATTTATGCAGCAACAAGCAAATCCATAGGGATCTGGGGGCTGTAATGGAACGCAAACCAAGCCGCAGTCAGCCATAAGCAGAGCCAGAGCAGGAAGCATGGGGAGGCACTGCCCTCCCACTCTGCTTACTGAGCAGCACTAGTGAGCATTGAGGTAAACTGCTTACCTATCCTCCCGTTCTCTGGACTGCCTCTATAAAATTTATTCTGCTATTTTAAAGTGATTCTGGAGCATATAAACAACTACTGGAATAGCAAATGCAAACAAAGTAGATGGAGACCAAAGGTGGGCGAAAGAGAAACTCCTGAGGGTTTAGAAAACAGGCCCTGTGAAAAAGGCTGAGGACAATATGCAATTATTTGCGTTGAATGTTCTGTTTAAGGCAGCTGAGAAGGAAAAAAATCAAACATGGAGAGTGGCTATTTTAGTGAGCTATGCTGAATATTTAGCTTGGGTAGCACATACCTCAGAATTTCTTTTTGCAAAACCTGCTTCTTGTTTGATGTCACGTGGCTGCCTAGGCCATGTGTTCTAGAATGGCATACCACCTTGAAATAAAACCTTGGAAGTAGGACAGCTCTGCTGCTCTTGTAATGACCACTGTGTTTGCTTCCAGAGAACCACTGTGGGGTTCTGGGTTTCAGACCTTGGGTGGAGGATTATCAGGGCACATCCTGTGGTCCTTGGCAGAATATGGTATCTAGTACCTATGACAAGAAAATAAAAAAGGGGATTTCATAGTGTTGTGCCATGTTTTCTCCAAGGAAATGGAGACCCTTTTACAAGAGATTCCTTCCAAGGCTGTGTCTGGGCAAACACAGGCCAAGTGGGCTAACCCATGGGGCATAATCTTTAAAAGCTCTTCTTAGGCTCCTTTGTACAGTGAAGTCTAATAATTCACAGGAAGGACATGTAAAATGTTAATTACATGCTGTTTGAAGACTGTTCAGCAATAGCCAGTCTGAAGCAGTGAATCTTTCATGGTCCGGTAGCCAGAAACCAGAAAGAAGTGTGGCAATAAAGGGCAATGGGTCTTAAAGCGCTCAGTTTATTATTTCAAATATTTTATGACCAAATGTTGTGCTATTTGCTTGACCTTTGCTTTCTTGAACTATTTTTTAAACACACCAGTAAGTATGTTCATTATTACATACAATCATTTGTATATATCTGCAAAATCCTGCTCTTACAGCAAGCTTATTGGCTATAGTCACCCAGAGGCAGAACTACAGAATGAAGCCATCTAGGATTAGTCTCTCCATGAGTGTTTCGTGCTGCCCTGCGGCACCTGTGAGGCTGAAGCTTGGCACACCAACACATACTGCTAACCAACCCCCAGGTGCTGCAGCCTCATCTGAAGTCCTGGGACTCTATATCTTTACTTTCAAGTACACAAACAGGAAAAGGCTTATTTTAGCAGTTCCCAGCTGCTCTAAGCCATGGTTTCCACTGCTCTCCAGCCTGAAAGAATAATCTCCATCTGCCCAGCCAAATACAAGTGCAGTGGGGAACAGCTCAGATGGCTTTGTGCAAGGCTGGAGGATGTTATTCCCTCAGATTGTGTCTTTTGAGTGATAAAAAAGGGTCAAACCAGGCAGGTTAGTCATAGGTGGTACCATGAAGAGGATGCACAGTTTTTTTCCAGTCACACTGGGGATGTGTCATCTGAGGAACGTGACTGAATGAGTTCCATATGGGGGCAAGAGTCACCAAAATCCAAAAGCACCACAGAACCATTAAGGTTGGAAAAGATGTCTGAGATCATTGAGTTGAACATCCTGCAATGGTTGAATCTACAACTTTATTACCCACAGTGAGCAAAGCCAGCGTGAGACCAGTGCCACAAATGCAGTGGGCTATTATCATGCCTTTTAAAAGCAGTTGCTGCCACATTTAGGTGTATCTCATAAACCTGGTTGAAATTTCCCCCCCATTTTGCAAATGCCTATTTATAATGAGGAATGATGGACCTCTGTGTTCAGTAGCAAGCCATACGGGTCTGAAGAATCAGATGTGAAAGTCTGCAGAGACTGGAACTTTCATTTATTTTGCTCAAATTTGGTCTCAATTTCAGAATGAAAAGAGTTAAGACAGTAGTGACCACTCCACCTGCAAGGACAGCCCTCACCTAGGAATGTCTCCTCCGCCACAGTTTTCTTGCTTAAAGGACAAGCAGGTCACCCTTCAGCTGTGTGAAGTATCATTGATCTTGGTCTTTGGGCTACAGGCTGAGCTGCAGCCTCCAGTTACAGATAAAGCCATCAGCATGGTACTTAGCCTAGTGGAGCCCAAGGCAGCCAGGACCTCTTAGCACAGCAACAGTACAAATGTTAATAATAAATCAGTGAATGGTTGAGAGATTTGCCCTAAAAGGAAATCTCCCAGCTCTATTCTTTCCAGCTATGTTGTTTCTGGGAGGGTGCTGTGCTGTTTTCCTACCAAAAAAAAAGGCCCTTTTTTCTCCTCAATGCAAGATGCCAAGTCTTGAGGTCCCACTGCTCTGAATAATTAAGAACAGAAAGTCCTTTCCTACAATGGGACTTGGGCCTTGTGATCCTCTATGGTCTTCTGATTTCTGATTCTGACTTGAAATGACTAGATTTTGAATTCAATATGAGGCTGAATAAGTAGTTACTCATACATGCAATCTGATTTCATCAAATGGAGCTAGCTGAGCATGACTGCTTAGCTGCTGGTGTAAAGAGCTCATGACCTGCCTGCAATGATGAAATGGTCATTTTTAGCAACAGTACATTTTCCTTCCTTTTCGTATTTAGGGCAACTATGTTCCTGGACACAGGAAAGAAACACAGTATCCGAGGTTCTATGTGAACGAGAGGAACTGACTAACTGAACAAAAACTGGGGGAAGAGTCCTCAGCTGAGCATGGCAAGCCCATGAATCAAGTTATGTTATTACCTTTTGGTGTTTTTTTTAGCCAGCGTGCTAATCCCGTGATTCAAGTGGGTCTTAGAAGGCAGGAGAGGGCAGTCTGACCTCTTGTAGTCCCTGAGGGATGCCACTGTGATTTTTCCAAAGCAGCAGGCGTTTATTCCAGAGGCCTGGCAAAATGCAAACCCCGGATTAGAGTTGCCATCCTTGAGCAACTACTACTGAATTGGTAAAAGCTTTGCTTCAATAAGAGCTGGATGCAAACCAAAGATGGTCTCAGGGTCTGACCTTGGAGGTCTTACCAATAATTCTTCCTGTTCTCAGTTGAAAAAGTTGTTTTGTGGCTATTTTCCTGCCTGTAGTTTTGCTGTTGCATAGTTCTGTGTTTCAGCCCAGAAATGGTAACATTTACTAGCAGCTGAAATACCTCATCTGTTACCTCACCGGTTAAAGAGGTGTTAGATAATGATACTTAGTCAGTTAAAGAGCAATTCAGGACACTTTGGATTTCATATGAAGACAGATTTGTAGATGTTAAGCCTGTTGAACAAACTTACATTTGTGGGCCTAATTTGATTACAGAAGTAAGTTATGAACAATCATAAAGTACGGAAGGCAACATAAGCATTGTGCAGAACCCTGAGAGAGGCTGGGAGGTGACCTGACAGAGCCAAAACTAGTAACAGAGGTATCTGGGAATTACTTGGTATAAATCTCCTCTGTTATCAAATTTCCTTGTGGCCTCCGCAACCAGTAGAAATCTCTCTATCTATAGAAGAGCTTATGGACAGCTGCCAGTAGATGATGCCTGGAAACCAGGAATGAGACAGCTGGTGCTTGACCTTGCTTTACTTGATCCTGATTTATAAAAAAAGCTGGAAATCTCAGGGCTCCCATGACTCCAGTGGGAATCACCCTTTCCAGCCCCGTGGAACAGCCTTCGCAAGAAGATGTATAGGCCACAAGTGAAATTTTCCATGTCCCCTGGAGACTTCTCCCAGCTAGCCATTGAATCATACCCCCAAAGGGAGTTTCAAAGATGTTCGTTAGTGGTGATTGATTTTTTTTCCACAACTGTCACTGGAGTCCTGGAATAGGCCATGCAATTGCAGCCTGAGAAAATCTACTTAACAACTATGCAACAGATACAGAAAATTGCACAGCAAGACTTAAAACTCTTAGCATATTGCTTGAGTAGCACAAGGATTTTCAGAGGTGCATTGATAATTAAAACAAACCTGGCATATTGACTAAAACTTGAAGGAAAAAGAATGAGTTATACAAGAACTTCCCAAAGCTTTAATCCAGAGATAAGAATAAAACAAAAAAAAATTCTACCGCTTCTCTGTCTTCTTCTTTGCCCTCTGCTGCTGTGGTCTGTCTAGCAGAAGTACCTTAGAAAAATTTAACACTTCACGCTAATTTCGAGAATTCCTGCGTCTCCCAGTAGAGGGAAGTATTGTTTCATTTCCTTTGGCTTTGAAAGGCTTTGCCAAGGGAAACAAGGCAAAAGTACAGAGAGATCAATAATACACAAAGGAGATGGAAATGATCACTTAGACCTTAGTCTTGCAGGTACACACCTTCTTGCATAAGCAGGAACTCAAAATAAATGATTGTAAGAAAGCTGCAGATCAGGCTCTACATCATTTAATATGCATGTGAAGGACACAGAAACTGTACCAAAGAAAAGTCCTGCAATGGAAGCTAAAAGTGCACATTAGAGGTTTTTTCCTGCTATTAGCAGTGCTTTCCTGGATGATAGTCTGTAGCCTAAGATTTTGCTTGTTTCCTTGCTGCTGTTGTGTCTGTCAGCTCTAATTATCCAAGGAAAAGTGGGGATGAAATATCCGAGTCATACAGATGCCACGGCTTCCCAAGGCAGCTCTGCAAACAGCCAGCTTGAATTTCTGCATGATGCTGCCAGGTGAACTCATTCAGGGAGGTCTTCCCAGTTATTTCGTGCTGTCCCGCGGGTACTGGAAACTAGCTGAGGTGGGATCGGGGTCATTGTTCCCGAGCTCCTGGAGCAGGAAGCAGGAGGGAGTCAGGCACGGGGCCGCTCAGTGTACCAGCACCTGGTGCTGTGCTCCGGGGCTGTGCGCGTGATGCTTCCAGCTGGCTCAGTGGGAGCAGAGCTGTGCCCGAACCAAATACAACTGGTTTGGGTGCCTCAACCATACTAACAATACTAGGACCAGAGTATAAACTCTGACAGGCATCCTTAATTATCCACACACTCCTTAGTGTGATTTCCCCCTGCGCTAATTAACTCTCCTGCAGACCAAGATAGACAGGGGCAATTCAGAGAGCATGGGCTGGAGTCAGAATTGATATAGTCATCTCAGTCAAGGTTGAAAGCGAATTCTCCCATATGGCCATGATCTATGTGGTATTGCATAGAGCCACACTTCCTGAGTAGAGACAGCCTTGTTCTTTCTGTCCTGTGACGTGTTATCTGCAGAGGGAGTAAATTGCTGGCTGTTGAGGGAGAGCAGATGGAACAGATCATGCTGTAGAACCTTTCTGCTCCTCAGCATGACTGCACCTTATGTGGCTTCACCTTTTCAGGTGCTGGTATCAGTGTGAGCCACAGCACCATGGGCTGCAGCACTGGCCTAGTGCCCTGGGTAATCACCAAGGGCTGAACTTCTCAGGGACCCCTTCTTCTGCTGCCCCATCTGCATGCCTCTTAGGACCCCTTCAAACTTACCCTGGATGCACCTCATGGAAAGTCTCAGAGGTGACTGAGTGAATCCTCTTTCCTGTGGAGCAAAGGAGATGATCCTGCTCTGGTTTTGAATAATTTCTCCCAGCATTTTAGGTACTGTGACGAACTTAGCCTCAAATCTTTAGCAGTTCAATGCTATTTGTAAAGCTTTTTTTCCCTGCCAACACAGTGCTGTCATTTTCCCAGTAAAGGCAAAGACGGGATTTTTGTGCACTTGAATATGATTGCTTCATGCTCTGTTATCTTTCTTACTACTCATGGCAGCAGTAATCAAAACTTTAATGACTGAAATTTTGTACTTATGGACCATCGCTATGTTTTTCTCCTACTTATAAATACCATCAAAAGTTGTTCCTTTTTTCCTTTTTCTGGAAAACAATGAGATAAAAGCTATCTACCCCCTATAGAATCAAGACAGATGCACCTGCTCTCTCCCAGTTCAAAAATGTATTAACCTAGGGACTGGCCTGGCATTTCCTCAGTTGTAATTGGGGAAAACACTTTTTTTCCCCATCTAGAATCTATTGTAGGAAATGTATCATTTTAAAGTCAAATTTGTTTCTGCTTCCCCACTTCTGCTGACTGCCTGATGCCTCAGGAATCATGTGAAATTATTCTGGATGCAGCAGCTCATGGTGGCTTCCTCAAAACATGAGTCAAAGGGTGGCTGGACAGACAGCACACCACTACTGTCTGCATGGTGGCATAGAGCAAACAGTGTATGATCTGTCTCCATACTCGGCTCTTATTCAACCATTTTGAGGGTGACGTTTTAAAAGACAGGATTGGGTATGGCAGAAAATCCTCCTCGGCTTGTTAGTGGTAGTTGTGAGGATTAGTATGTCATGCTTTGCAGGAACTCAAGAATCTGTTATATTCTTTACACAGGCATGAGCAATAGGGAAACAGCAATGTAGAGATTATTCTAAAATACACATTTTTCTTGTGCACATTGTGTGTTACTGAGTGCAGAGCTGTTTAACATTGCTGGAAATGTCAGAGATATTTTCTTTCCTCATACAGAATACCAAATGCAAGCAGAAGTAGTTTTGTTGGTTACAATAGACAGATAAACTCAGAGATCAGGTATCAGTCGATTTGTTTTAGCGTCAATTTTACACATGACCTGGAATTTAAAGGATATCAGACAGCTACCTTCAGTGACCCTACATATGATGACAGATGAGCATGTGTTCGCTGGAGAAAGGACTTCAGCACTTTGAAATAACACTTGCTTCTGCCATATTACTGCCCTTTGCTGGAAATGCTGTCCCATGGCAGAGCCACTGGAAGGGATGTATGAGTGCTCATCCAGGGTTTCAGAGCACGATCTGCCTGCTGGGTTCAAGTTGCTCTGGTGAGCTCTGGAGAGGATGCCTGGGCACTGCTGGGTGCAGCGCTGGGGCAGGTGATCCTGACAGCCAGCAAGCAGCCGTGTCTGCTGTCACTAGGTTCACTTCTCTTCCCTCTTCTGGAAAGATTCAGTGTCTGACTATTAGCAGTTTATAAATTTTTGCTAACGCTGAAAACTCTTGTCAGAGATATGTGGCTGCATGCTTTCTCCAGGCAGAAGTGTCAGCAGAATTTTCTGCAGGCACCAGTCAGGGCAAGCGTCTGGCTGTTTCTGATTCCTTTGACTAAACGCTGTTGCTGGGTCTAGCATGGAAGCATGCCAGTGAGCAATGCCAATTAGGAAAGGGTATTTAACACAAAAAAAGATCTAATCGGTGTCTAGTAAACAAAGACGTCTTGCCTTGTGTCAGCAATACACTGGGCACATGGTTACAACTTCCTCCAATTGTGTCACCTCCATGATATGCGACTTTTTCCAATGATGTTTAGAATAGCCACCCACATAAGCTGGTCTTAAAAATGACATTGTTTTATGCTGAGGCTCATTAGTGTGATGACAGACATTGTAAAAGAAAAGGCAAAATATAATTCCTTATATTGCATAAATCTCAGGACTGGATTCTTGATTTTTTTTGCTGTCGGGTTTCACCCCTGCCTTCCTTCTTTCTGCCTATGCTATGTAAGGATGTAACTATGGACAGATATAAGAGGGCAACTGCTGAGTGTTTTCTTAAAGATGGGACAAAATTTCATCATCTACTACTACTACTACTACAACTTCACACATTTGTTTTCTGACTGGGATTTATCTCATTGAGCTTAAAATACATAAGAATTTTGGATATAATTAAGCAGAATGCTTTCAAAGGGCATGCTAATATTACCAGTAGCTCAATGGAAATTGAATCCAAATGAATCATTTCACATTCAACTCAACTCAAGTATCTGTGTGCAGGACAAATGTAAATATAAGGTGATTTTAACCCACATGTTATAAATATTGCACATTTGGTTTAGTATGCCACATGCTTGGCACATCACATTTTGTGTTCATGGTTTCAATGAAAACGAGAAAACAGTGATCATAAAAAAAGCCCAGTGGATTATGCTGTAATTGATAATTTTTACAGAGGTGACAGACTCTATGAGTAAACCACATGCTTAGTGTTAAAAGTTAATACATGGGGATCTTTAAAACAGAAGAAGAGAAATTATTTTAGGAATATGTAGAATATATTCCTTCATGTTTTGTTTGCCACTTGTATTTGGGTGCATGTGAATCTTTCTACTTGGTTTTAATGGAGCAACTTAATGCCAGCCAGTGCTAGATATACATTGCATCAAGTCTGCATACCTTAGCAGAGATGATCTAAGTCTTCAGGGCAAACAGTTAACTCCATATTTACTAGCTGATGTGCATTGTCATAGGAAGACAATGTACTTTTATGAGTACTTTCATTTTCCTTAGCTCTGGAGGGTTTCAGTCAGATGTTGGACTTCTCACAAACTATTTCCCATCACTTGTTTCAGCCCCAAGCGACCAGTAATCTGTACAATACACAGTGCGTTGGCCGCCTCCATCTCATGGGATTGTGTCTGCTCTCTCGCTGGCAAGCTGAAACTTTTCATGAAGACTTGAATGAGTCCTTTGGGGATTGGACCTTTCTGCAAATATATATTTGTGTAAGTGTTGCTATAGCAATGTGTGTTTGTATATTATCTGTCACAGCTTGCCAGTCTCCCCAAAGCGGCAGCAATCATTCTGACGAATTCATTTGCACAACAGTGCTTTTCAGGTCATCTCCTTGCATGAGAATTGTCATGAACAAAGTATTTCTGTGTTCAGGAATGAGAAAAGTAAAACACATGGGTGATATTTAAGCAGATGTTGTAGAAAAGTTAATATTTCCCTACTTCCTCACCTTCTGCACTCCAACTGAAGGAGAGAGCTGTTTGTATATCTGTTCTGAAGTGAGGTTTTTTTTTTGAGTCCAACAGGGCAAAAGAATTGCCTTTGTTACTGACTGATAATTAAAGAACAGAAAATGCTGTGCCTGGCTCCACGGTACCAGAAGGCAATGCTCAGAAAGCCTTGCGGGGCCTCTGCTCCTGGGATTTACAGTTTACTGCTAGTACCCATGCACTGGCTTAGTTCATATTATTCAATGATGGTGAGGCATATGCTTAATAGAAAAAACAAATATAGAATTGAAAAAATCTCCTTTGGCAGGGAAGTAATCCAGTTTGACTGTAGGAGACATTTCTTATTCTCATTCTAGCAATTTACTTCCTGGTGTTTGCAGCGATAACAAATCAAAATATTCTATTAGGTTGTACTAAGTATTGCAAAGAACTTTTTCACAGGTGCACACAGCTATGAATTCTTTCTCTGATTTGGCATTGAATCTGGAAGATGTTGACTGAGGACTGTGGCACTTAGTTGACTCCAGTGCTTTAGCAAAACTTCCCTCTGCTGCATAAATAACCTACCTCTGGTGGTGTTTGGGCTTCAGAGTGGCTGGAATACAGGTTGAGGTGGTGTTAACTGCGCGCTCCCAGTTTCTGAAGTTAAGGGTTGATCCCTTTGTTACTGGTGGCACAGTGCCTATGGGAGGGAAACGGTTTCAGTCCCATCCAGAGGATAATGGCAATATTTTTTATTTTATTTTACTGAAATAATGAACTTGTCCTTGTCTTTCTTTTGTACCTGAAGCCAGGTAGAATATTCCCATTTAACCAAAATATATGTTCATGGCTTTGGCCATGTGTATGACTGTATGTAGGAAAATGAGTCATCCCAGACTAGGTTGCCTGAGTCACCCCACCGAGAATGTGTTAGTCTGAATGCAATTCAGTGTATTTCACGTAGTACTATGAAGTCTTGGGCATTGGAGACAATTTCAGGGAAACTTGTCTTCTGAGTAATCTTATCTTTGATTTCCCAGTGGCTTCTAAGAGCATAGCTGCTTTAATTGCCAACTGTTTCAGCCACAAATTGTGTGAATGTTTGCCCAGCTTGCTATAGGTGAGGTTACTAGGAGTATTCAGTGTCTTGCAGACCCCAAATGAGCAATACCAGGAATAACCACATTTGCTGCAGCAGCCGAGGGTTTGACATCCGATTTCCTGGAGAAAATAATGGGGACATAATTTTTCATTGAGCCTGTATCTGCCCAGTTACTCACAGGTGTAAAAGCAGGGGTAATTCATGTTTGTTTTCTTTGAGGCTGGGTTGTAAAAGGGCTAATTGCCATTTTGCAGAAGGTTTATAAGAAGAGCTGTAGAGTGCAAAGGAATTATTAAGAGCAAAGGGGAGAATTAAGACAGCTCAGGCACCATGAGAAGATTTATGTCAGCTCATTACAGATTCTACATTGATGTAAGTTATATCACTCTGTAAATGAAGGAGGGAAACAGGTGGCTCCTAACCCCTGAAACAGGTTTCTGAAAATGTAAGTAGGGCACCTATTTCTGTCCACTAGTGATGTATTAGGCTGAAGTGCCTCTGAATGGTGAGGAGGTGTTACAAGCTAAGGGGAGACCATCAAGTGACCCGTAGGAAACAGTAAATAAGGTGAGGTATATGAAAAGCTGCCTCAGCAGCTGCTTCTTCCTGGTGAAGTTCAGGAATGTTTTGTGCCAAGCCCTCCAACTTTGCTTAGGATAGACCCAGTTAAAGGCGGAAATTCAAAGGAGAAGTGTCAATCCTAGTGCGAGCACTTGTATTAACCCATGCACACGGAGTTTGTTGGGTTAGTCTGACTGTGGCAATCTTGAAACTGGCTCAATTTCTTGAGCTGCTAGTGAAAAAGCCAAACTCAGCCATCTTGGAAAGAAAGGGTGGGAAGAGTTGGATAGTCTGTGGTGGAAAAGACAGAAGTTCCACCTAGGTCAGAGAGTGAAAAGGAGGGTGATGCTGATGGCTTGCAGCCATCACTTCCTGCCATCTGCAAACTTCCCGCTAAGAGGAGGTACAGACCCTCCTTTTGGGAATAAACAGCTAGGTAATAATTTATGTGTAGACAATCTGGTACTGCAGACAACACAACTTTCCCAAGCCTCAAAATAAATGAGCCAGAAGAGGTGCGTGCTACATGTAAAACTGAATGAATGCTGTGGACACTTTCCATTTGAGTGCTTGGAACTTTGAAACATCCACTTCAAAGTGTCCTGGAGAGCTGCAGCCAAGCAAGCATCCTTCTGTGTTTAGTTTTGCTTCTGCTGGGTGATAAACACCTTCTGTTTCACTGTTAGTAACAGCATAAGTTCACCTTCCCATTTTATGTAGCGAAGTTAGGACATCATGTTGATTTCCAAAGTTATTTATCATTATGTGATGTGTTGGGTTTAGAACTTGGTTCAGCTGGTGGGCAAGGGAATTAGACTCCACAGGACATAACTCCTGTCAGTGCTAATGCTCTGCCGATGAAGGCAGCAGCTCTGCAGCACTGTGAATGCCCCCATCCACTCTTTGTCCGGAGGGTACTGAGGTATCTGTGATGTGTCCTGAGTAGCTGGAAACAACATCTCTTACACACTGTAATGGTTGTGAGACCAGTTAGCACATCCAATTTTTTTCTTTGACTTAATTAAATATTGGAAATGAACAGCTGGAGCCAATGTTGTTGGCTTCAAACACTAGCTAAGACTGCTGTCTAATCCAGATGTGGAATAGGAGGCTACCTGAGATACTTTTCAGCTTCATATGTCTCATACTCTTAAGAAATCAGTTTTTATCACCCAGGTTCAGAATAAGATTTAAAGTGTTTTCAGTAAGTGATGATTTAACTAACTAAAACCATGCTTGTTTTTTTTCCAGGATGGTACTATGCAACACAGTATGCCATGGAAGTATTGACAGTCTTGCCACTACAGCACCAAGGCCAAGCTCCACAGAAGGAAACTCTGCGACCCTGAGCTCACCCTGGACCCTCAGCCAAAGCACTGGGGCTGTCCGTGCTGGATATGAGTGGGCTGGCGCTTGCCCATTGCCAGGAGGGGTGGAGGCCAAGAACTGTAAGCCCCCTTGGAGCCCACAGCACTTTGCCAGGCAGGTTAATGGAAAACAGATGGAGCTCTACCAGAATTTTATTGCATTTGCACAATTTCAGTAAAACTTCCATTGACATTTAAAGTCAAATTAATGGAAATATTCCATCCATAGCACCACCTAGACCTCTTAGTGAGTAATTGCTGATTAGCTTTATTTACTATTATGTCAGCCATTGAGAACCAGCAGGGTTTAATGAAAATGAACACCAGACCCAGCCACTCTGACTTACCTAGGCCTGCTGCCCTTTAAGATAGATGCTATTGAATAGAGTCTTTGATTATTTATGGGCTAGAGATGATTTTGCCCTCTAATGAATGTCTCATTTTCTGTCGCTTACTAAATCCAGAGCTGAAATCATTACTTCTGTTTTTGTTTTTTCCTATATCACTTCTGGCATTCTTGACACATCAATTTAATGACACACCTCTATGGCCACTAAAATTTCTAAGATCTTAATTGATTTTTTTTTTGTCCTTGAACTTTTGTCCTTTTGTCTTTTTGTCCTTTTGCCCTTTCACTTTTCTTTAACTTCCCTCATTCATTTACTACAATTGTGATTGTTTAATTAGAACAGCCTCCTGACACAAGAAAATTATACCTCAAGCATCATCAAGACAGAGCAGAGCTGATGCTGCAGGGAATGAAGGCTGCCTAACTAGAAGGGAAGGAGAACTCAGGGTGGGTATTTGTGGAATAGGCGTTGAGTGTGTGTCTGGGGCTGCAGTACCTCCCTCATTAGCAGGCAGGTTGCAAATGCTGGCTGGCCATGGGCGTGGTTCTCACACGAGCTCATTGATGCTGGTGCTGTTGTAGACCAGTATATTTTGGGCTATGAGTATGCATCAGACAAGTATGTAACAGCGGGAAAACCTGCAGCTGCCATGATAGGAAGTATTTATACATAGTAGCACCATGTGGTGTGCGCTCCTATACTACAGGTAGTGATATACTATATATACTCCCATACTATATTTAGTTGCCGTACCATGTATCCCAGCTAATCTGAAGAATGAGGCATTCAATATCTCACCGATAACCTCACTTTTAACACCAGCCATTCACCATACCTGATGACATCTGTGCATCTCCATGAATAGATAGAAAACAGGGGATGCCAAAGGGTTATTATGTTAAGGGACTGCCATCTTGCTCATCTGTGGATACATGGATACAAAAATTTCTCTCTTAAAAGGGAATGATGTTTCAACAATACCTGTGTTAAGGCTACCACCTTGACTCTGCTTGGTTTTCAAAAGAAAATTCTTCTCCTGCTAGACTAAAGCAGATGAAAAATAATCTGCCGTCTTTGAAAAATTCATTTATTATGCATTCATGGATGGTCTAATAATAAAAATCCTCACCAAGCCTATTTTCAACATTACAAAATGAATAAGAAAATCCAACATCCAGCATTCCCAGCAGTGCTAATAGTTAGTGAGCAATACAGCCCTTACTCCCAGAGTGTGCAGCAGCTGCATATCCCTTTGACCAATGTAATTTAACTCAAAACCTCGACACTTTACGGCTCCTCTACCTGTCTTTTTTGCCATAAAAAGGCAGTGAGTTATGCCATTGTTCCATAGTTCTGTTACTTTTCTTGAGGTCATCTATATATTTTAGGTGGACTACACAAATTCCTAAGTCTCTACACTCAGCCGTGGTCACAATATGTGGTTTTACTCTGAAGTAAAGATGCAGTTACAATTTCATACATACAGCTCTCAGTAATGGTAACAGGAAGAGAGGTATGGTGGTGTTTAACCATTAATTCTAGCCCGTGTTAAAAGTCTCTTCAGTATTAAAGCAAAAATATTTGTATTAGTCTGCTTAAAATAGAGAGAAATATTATTGGCACTGTTTTCTTTAAAAAATGCAAGCCTGACTTAGCACTCATGAGGAAGTATTTCCCAGTATATTAAGGATACATATAAGTGAGCATATAATACTGCTCAGAAAGGTAGCATTTGACATGGAATATATATTTGATATTTCTTTCCAGGTAATCTGTAAGTATACACAATTTATACACACACACACACAAACAAACAGAATTTTTTGTGAAGCCAAGGTGGGAGCAGAGACAACTTTTGAGTGCTTCACAGCCTTCGGAATTCACAGGTATGTACTCAACAGATTTCTAAGTCAGAAAATGAAAACTCCTATTACATGAGCTTGGATTCGTGTAAGTGTGATAAACCCAGCAGTCACACCTTCCCAATCATTCCCTCTGCTAAGGAGTCAGCAAGACCTCTCTGGCTGATTTTCCCTGGTGTGTGCAGAGAGCATATGGAGTGAGTACCCACAACACAGCCCAATTCATGATCCGACTGTTAATTAAGCATGAATATAACATGGAATGCAACTCTTTTTTCCTGTCTTGTACAGCTGTATGTCATGATACACTTGAGATTGTCAGTAATGCTTTTACCCTTGCAAAACTTAACTACACAGGATTTTGTTGAATGCTGATGTATGCATAGACGAGGAACAGCAATTGAGCAAGTAATTCAAATTTGCGGTGTACAATGGTAACACAAAACTTTAAGACGTATTAAAAATTGTCAAGAGGAAAACATCTTGAAATTTATTGTAATGTAAGTAGTAAACATATGAACGTATTTTTACACAGGTAGCAGTTAAGGCTTGCTACAGGTATATTTCAACCACTAGTGAATAAAAATGAACCTTTTAAAAACCCCCCAATTCAATATGTTTCCTTCAAAACAATATTAAGTGTGTGGCTATGAAAACAGAGTGACACATAAAAAAAAAATCAAAAATCATATACCACAGGGTAACATTTTTATGACTAGAGAAAAACAAAAAATTATGTACATAAATACATACATTTTTATATATAGCAAATTACAGTTTCCTGCACTGAACACTTATCAAATACACAAGTACTGAACAATACTGGATAGGGTGCTTAGCCACATCTTGTACTCTCCTTAAATTCCTGTGAGAGTGGAAGACAAGTTTTTATGGAGGGTACAACTTGTTCAGTGGTGTAAGCTCACACAGTAATTAAAAATTAAAGAACAAAAAAAACCCCTACAGCAGAAATGACTGATATTTCCAGCACAGGCATCTTTAAAAACCAAATGACAATACTCTACTGTTCTTCAAGCACGTGCCCCGACACAGAATCCGTGTCTGAGAGCTTTATTCTGTACAACAGCTGGGCGGCGAATCTGGGCAACAAATGTAACGCTCAGCTTTGTCCACTGGCTTGTCAAAGCCATCGTCTTTCTGATAGGCAAGTCAGTCTATCAGGGAGGAGTCACCGTCTAGATCCCCTTCCATTCCCTTTCTCTTGGAGCTGGGCAGCCACTCCCATGATCTTCGGATTGAAAACAAGGCACTGGCTGGTTTTCTGGCCATTACCTTTCCAAGGCTCTAGGAACTGTGGTTACTACCATCATGGGAGATTTCGAAAGGGGTGGCACCAAGCTGTTTTTGAGGACTGTGTACAAAGTTATTTTGGTTTTGAAACTAGAAAGCATTCACACCACACTTTTCATTTCACCTGGCCAGAAATGCTAAGCTCAGATTCCTAATGCATAAATAACAATCCTTATTGACAAGGACGATGTAGACTCCATTGGGTTCTTGTGACCTTACTAGAAACTGTCTTCAAAGTACTGCAGTTACTAGTTAGGAATAACAATCCCATTTAGATGTTCTTCAGAGCACATAATACAAATATTTATGTAATAAAAAACACTTGGTTGTCTTCACAGGTTAATGATGTCTTGAACTTGGGGGATTGTAAATCCAGTCAATTACAATAAGAGTCATACTCACAATCATGAAGATTATGCCAACTATGAGGAAAATTAGAGCCTGCAATTGGAAAATGAAATTTTATTAATAAAGCAAGTGACTGAGCAGGCTGTAGCTCACAGATTGTCCCACTGCATCTGCATTAATGTAATACCCATGGCCTAAGTTTGGGTTATTCTCTGTAACTAAAGCCCAAGCAATGTTGTGAAGGGCTACATGAATTAAAGTTAGTTCTGTGTGAATTTCAGTCCAAGAGAGACAGACTTTACACAGCTAGATCTGAAAACAACCCACTTTGGTACTGCGAACAAGAATAAAAAATGTAACAGAGAAACAACTTTTTTTGTTAGTCTTTAAAAACTGACAAATATTCAGTCAATGATCATAGTCTCTGACATTAAGAATAACTTCAGAGTTAGTCTGTTTAATCCTTATTAGGCAAACAGGTAAGCCCATATCTCTTATCTGACAGTATTGCTGTATATATTCAAGTGATTCAGATGCTTGCAGTCACATTTTGCTTTAGTTTATCGTAATCTGTCCACACTTAACAATATTCCGTCTTGTAAAACAAAGATGAATATTGTATGTGATCTCAGTGCAGGATGTGAAATTCTAGATATGCCTAACACATAGCAACATGAAGACTGGACAAAGACACATGAAAAAATATTTACAGTCTCTCTACGATAACAGCTACAAAAGATATTGTAGAAATAATTTCACCATAATAAACTTCTTTTATGGTTGAAGTATGTATCAGTTGAATTTCATGACTTTAGTGAATCTATTGTGAATTGTATATATATAGATGTATATATGTCCATCTGTTTACATTATGTGCCCACATATATATTTCATCAGTAACTTTTCTAATTACATTTTCAAAGAACATTTCCTCAGTGATAGTTAAATCTTATTTATCTCTGCAGTATAAGTCCCTTCTTAACCTTGACCTCAAATCTTCCTGCTAATCCACAGCTGGTCTTCTGGCAGGAACTAACAACTTCTTATAGAGTGTCTTGGTGGAATTTATGTAAATGCAGGTGTTAACTAGAGCTTAGATCGGATTAAGTAAGTCCCTTTTTCTAGTGGTTTAAGATACACTTTATCCTAAACACTTAGGTGAGTGTCAGGAGCAGTAGGGCACTAAAGGCTTTGTCTTGTGAAGCTTCAGGTGAATCCCACTGCCCAACCTGTATTTTGAGAGAGACACTACCATTTAGGAGCAAGTGGCAGATGTTGCAAGTCAAAGGTCTGAGTATTAATGAAGAGTGGAAAGCACACACCCTCCCACCCTTCCTTTTGCAATTGCCCCCAGTTCTCTTACCCCAATCTTCTGGGGAGACCTCAGGGGTTCCTTCTTAACAATTCGCAGGTAGAAGGCACCAGGGAGGATGAAAATCAACATTGTAGCAGAAGAGGCTCCTGGAAGAGAGAGCAGAGCTGAGTGCTGCACCATTTGACAGAAAAGCAGAGAAGCAGAGTGGTGCACCCGCAAAAGAGACCCTGTGGGGAGGCAGCTGCCATTCTGAGTCCAGCTGCACAAAGGACTCTCTCTGCAGACACCATTCATGGAGAGCTGTAGATGCCCAAACACTTATTTGGGTGCTTAGGGCCCAAAGAGACACTTGTTACTGGGAGAATTTTTTCAAAGTGGTGTGGCTGCCTGTGGTGGAGATGTCTGCATGCCAGCTGGTGAAGCAAGGGCAAAGAGACATTCCCAGGGTGAGATGACCCTGGAAAGCAAGTATTGAAAAAAGAGTGGATAATCTGTGCCTAAGAAGTGCCTGCTCCTCTCTGCTCAGCAGAGTCTAGCATGATGACCCAGGTATAAAAGGCAGGGAGGAGCAAACCAGCTGCAGAAACCCCATGGAGGTATTTTTCTCAAGGGCATCTACATCCCGGAGTCCTCAAGCACTTCAGAGCATGGAGACTTTTCATGGACCTCTGTAGTCAGAGGCCAAAACTGACCAAAAGAAAGTGGTGGGGAGAGAACTGTTAATGTCAAAAGAAATGTGTCACTTTTCTCCTTTTTCTAGCATAACAGTTTGGAAGTCAATACATTTTTTTCATGCTATAAGTGCTTGAAAACCAAACCTGATTTCCCTCTCCTCCACATATATTAAATTCATATAATTTTGGTCAAAATGGGAATGCCTTACCAGTTTTTTTATTGGGATTACTGGATTACTTGTGCCTCATGCAAAGTAACAACAAAGTTGGGTAACCTGTAACTTTGTCTGTCAGTTGTTTGGGAATTCTTACATCCCCTTTAACTTCAATTTGTATTTATATTATTCTTCTGTAAGACCCAAACCTTCAGTCCATGAATGTAAATATGTTGTAGAAAAGATAACAGTCAACAAAAAGTATTTATGAAACCTACCGATAAATCCAAAAATGTCTTTAATAGTTGGGACAAAAATTACAAGTAGATTATTAAAAGCCAAAATTACTGCTGCAATCAGGAAATGTCTTATCCAGCTGAATGGCCTTTTGGGAAACAGCAACGCACTGATAGATGAACGGATCTGCAAGATGAAAAACAGCAGGGAAAGTAAAACAATTAATTTATCTTTGAGTTCACTTAAAAAAAAGATCTATGTTAGTTACTTCTGCTGTGAGAAATTCTGACTGAAAAAATGTGTTTTCAGTCTTTGATTCCCATAATGTAATCTCACCCTGATGTAGGTTTTTGAGAACTGGGTTCACAGTTTAATGCAGAAACTCAAATATTTGCAGTGTAGAAGAAAGTCAGGTAAATAGGGTGTAAAATCAGGGACATGAAATCTATTCAACTGAAAGATGCTAATATCAGCAAAAAAAATCCTCAAAGAACCCCCCCATTATAAGTACTAATCAGCAGGCAAAAAAAAGAGCACGTGTGAAATATGAATTGCTGTATTCCTGAACCTGATCCCTCTGAAAATCTCACAAGAATTCTGTCCTTTACTTTTCTGAGAGAAAGAGGAAGATGTTGTTTTACTTAATAATTAAATATATACATATACATATCTGAAAAGAAAAGCATATTTTTCAATGCCACTTGGAAATTATCACCCTAAAAGCTAATGCAGAAGTTCCTTTTTTTTGCTTTGCTATCTCACACATCATGGCATTTTTTTTTGCTTTTACAACATAAAAGATGGTAAGTAGAGAAAAGGTCAAAAGCAAATCCATTTGGTGGCTGGAGATAGTGTTATTCTCAAGTACCACAATTAACTTAAAAGTTTATATTTAGAAATTGAACAAAAATATTTTTTCACTGAAAAAAGCTCCAAAAGCACTTCTGTTTGGTTGTTTTAAAATAACATATAACTGCTTCTGGGTGAGTTTGGCAATGGAATAAATACATGGTGTTCTTTCAGTGTAATACATCACTTGAAAACACAGCATGAGTTTTGTATTTCATGTTTTTCAGGTTGATGTGAACCAATATTAGTGAAAATATTTTCTCCAGTTTTTGAGTTGGTGTAAAACAGGTTTATTACAGAAAAAACTTCTGCCTGCATTCCTGTGAACTTACTGTCAGCATATCGTACATTACTCCTTTTGTGACACAGTCCTTCAAAAGGAGCTACCAAACTGAAATTTTACAGCGGCTAATGGTACATAGATCTATATTTAATTTATTTTTCTGGCAATGCAGTAACTTTTTTTTTAAAATAAAAACTCTGACTACTTTAAGAAAATACAACAGGGATTCAAAAAAAAAAAGGTTGATACAATTATACTGCTTATTTGAAGTAATAAGATCTGCTGAGCTGGCTTTCCTGATAGAATGTGTAAAGCTCTTTGATATTCTGGTTTACAAGCAAATGATATTTTCTCAGGAGTTCTTTTAATGGAGCAATCAGTGCTGTGGTATGTAACTGCTAACTGTTCAAATATAAAAATGATTATACAGAAATCTAAAAATACAAAATGCTACACCTGACAGACAGAGGCTTTGCAATGCCCTTAGCTTGTTTTCCTGTGAAGACTGATCAATTTGTTAAGACTGATATAAACATTTAGCCACTGGTTTGAACATCATGTTTAAGACAGGGCACTGTAGCTCTCCAAGCTAGAAGGACTGACTACTCTGGGTGTTTTATACCTGAACCTTCGTTTTATTTAGTAGACAACATTGAGCTGAGTGATCATTGCCCTTAGGCATTTGTCAGCAAGCCTGGAAACAGTACCTACGCAGAACATGTGTTGCATCCAGGACAATGGAGCAACAGGACCCCAGGGTTACTCAGATGGGAACACTGTGGTGTGATGCAGCTTGCTGGGAGCCCTCCAGCAGCATGACGCTGGCCTTGTACGTGTTGTACTAGTGACACACCAGCCTCCCAAAACCAAATGACGAGGATCAGCTATTTTCTCCTCTGCTGCATGAGGCACAGTCTACATTCAGGAGACTGGAGTTCTGCTCACTGGGGAAGATTGATCTCTGAGGAGAGTCACTCCCTCTGCAGAGCAATTTGTTTAGCTGTGCCTTTCTGTCCCTGCTACTGTGGTTATGTGTTTTTTCCCTATGAAGAGCGCACAGAAGCTCCAATCTTTGCTCAGACAACTGACTACACAGCTCTTTTATGCCTCTTTTCTCTGGTGTTTAGCTTCCTCACCTGTCCATAGACTCAAACCTGTAAGGCAAGCACAGGGCCCTCTGTCCTTGTACTTTGGCAGCCCAGTGTGGGAGTCCTGCACAATGTGTGACCTGAGCTTCACATGTCTGTCCTAAGTTTGGATGCTATAGTAGATGCCTGTGTCTGTATTAGGAAATCTCATAAGCGGTTACAGTATATCTCCAAGTCTTTGGTACTTAGCAGTGCTCTGATAAATATAGTACAGAAAGAGCTGGAGAGAGACAGAGAGGTCATTCCTCATTTATTTATAAAGACCGATTTATTTCAGTCTGTCAAATTTTGCAACCCTAACAGCCTAAGGTCCATGCTCTGGTCAAAGTGCATATGAGAAAACAGACTCCTCTAAATAAAAAGCTCAGGGTTACTTTTCTTCGGTGTTAAAATCTGCCTGTGCTGATCACATTCAGTCAGTGTATATGGGTTAGCCCTGCTTTCAGCTATGTTACTTACAGGGAAAAGGACAAGGGGCACAGTCAGGGTTACAGCTACCAGCACTGCCAGGCGAACTGACAGCAGGAGGCTGTCGAAGGTGTACACTTTAGAGTATGTATGAAGTAGCTCATCTTCAACTTCTCCTACAAAAAGGAAACAGAAAGGAGTTAAATCACTTAAGCAGTACCTTGCACATTTAAAAAGATCTTTATACTGCAGCCAAAAAAGAGACAAGATTAACTTTAGCCCGGCTGCTGTCATTAGATACAAGTTATGAGCTAGACATGAAAGAGGAATTTTCCCACTGTGACTGATACAAGTCCATCATTCAGAGACGATGAGGGTAATACACCTCTGAGGTGATGCTTTGTACTCCAGTATATTTGAGATGACTTTGAGAAAGTCATTAAGTGGATGTAGAACCTGAAGCAAAAATAATTTCTGTGACATGGAACATGAAACAACTCACTGAACTAGTAACAGCTCCTTTTGACCTCCACCCAGATGTCCCAGCTTCCAAACAGAGCCCTCTTGCCCCAGTGATAGGGAGCAGATTGTGCTGTATCATTCACTTCTCTGCTGTACAGAGGCACTAACAAGGTAAAAAGAGGTGGCGTTTGCACAAAATGATGTGCTAATAGAGGGACTACTCTGTTTGCCTATCGGTTAGTCTAGCTCATCCAGATTTTTTTTACACTAGAATGATTTGCACCTGTTTTTCAGCATAGATGAAGCTGAACTAGTGGCGTCAGAGACAGATTGGATAGCACTTAATAGTGTCATGTAAAACTGTTGAGCACTAGAGTATTTTTAGTACTGTTGGCCTTTGCCAAGATTCAAGTTTACAGCAGCTTCTTGTCTGAGTTCACAAAGCCAAGGGAAACAAAACTACTCCCTCTAGTAGGTGCCTCTGAATGTCTCACAGGTGAGGAACTTGTGGTCTGACAGCTGGATAGGTCCCACAGTTCATTCAGAAGGTTACACACTGTGATTATAATTGAATGTTGCTTAAACTTGGATTCAGGCCCCCAGAAAACACACTAATACTTGAGCCTTTGTGACAGAGCCAGTTCACCTGCTTTAAAAAGTGAGGGAAAATTCTGCAGAGAACAGGGTTTTGACCTACCATAGAAGGTAAGGTATCCAAAGAGGGCAGCCAGAAGATACATGATAAGCATGCCAGTGATGGAGATATTTGAGACATTCTGCATCTGCTTTCGGGAGCGACTGAAGTACAAAAGAAAGAGAATAACAGTCCTATAAAGCCTCTATTTGTACAAGAAGTGCTCCGAAGTGTCTTAGCTCTCCTCACTGGATAGCAAGTTCATAGCAACTATGTTGGTCACATAGAGCTCTTGATACTTTACAACTCTGTGCAGAGCAGCACCAATTTATAAAATGTGTTGAAACTCCATTTCTAGTGCTTTCTCAGTGACAACATAAAAATATGCCACATTATTTTGTATATCATTATTTATTAAATGTGAATCTCAAATGGTATATTTTAGATTTAAACAAAAAGAATGGACTAGAATTACAGGTCTGTTAATAATAATAGACAAGCTTTCAGCCATCTTTATATGAACATACCCTTATATCTACATAGGGCTGTTCTGCAGGCTCAAGAACCCCTTGCAGACCAAATCCTTTCTTCATAAATCCTTTGGTTAAAGAAAATCTTCATCTTATAGGACCTGCAAGCATTTTCCCAAGTCATATGAGAATTTTTATTGCTTCTGAGGTTAAACCTACTGAAAATAGGAGGTAATAGTTCTTAGCCTCCTTGAGTTTTGCAACACAAATGCAGTGCAATTTCCTGAAATGCAATTTTTGCTGTTCAACAAATGTCTTTTATTAGCCCTTCTCAACTATCAACTCTGTGCAAGTGTATTTGATTTTTGATATTTGTTAAGCAATACAGGCTGAGTGAAGAGCCTATGTAAGACACCTATACCAATGGCATCCCAAGAAATTTTAAGAGTAAGCAGCAACTGGCACAGACACAGGACACATTAAGATATCATTAGAAACTAGAATTATCTGTTTCAGTGCAACCAAGTTCCCCAGGTTATTTCATTTGAAGGACTGTCCAGATTCCTCCTTTCCTAAGTGAATATTGATCAATGCAGTGGTTCTCTGTCACCAGTGTCTGACTGTAAGATCAAAGCAAACCCAAAATCTGCTTACTATGGAAAGCAATAAATCATTAGCATGTGGGTGTTTACACACCAGCAACCAAGGGACAACATGTAGAAAGTGATCTCTATCTATGGTTAACTGGAAGTATGGGACAAAATTTAAGAACCTTACTCTTTCAGTTCACTGTATATTGGTAGCACCTCAGGGTGGCATACGAATGCAAATGCCAGGATGGGTATTGCATAGGCAGTCTGTAAAATAAAGCTCCCATTAGTAAGAATGGTCACGGCCGTACCTCTGACTTTTGGCAGGCAGCAGTTTAGCTGTGGTACAAGTGGTGAAAGACAAATTCTACAGAATCTCCCTTACCCGTGAGTTGAACACAAAGTATTTTGGCTGGCACTTGTCGCTATTGTCGCTGTGTGCTTCGTACTCTACACCGCTTTTCGGAGAGGTGTCTTTTGGCTCCTCAAGGCTTGGGAAGTGCCCGGCTGTGTTGTCCATCATGAAGTTGACACCAGAGCTGAGTGACTCATTTGATAACATGACCAGGTGCATGGGCACTGTGCTATTGGTAGTGGTCCAGTTTTCAACCCCGTGGTCCACGATGGGAAGAGGACAGGGTATTTGGGATTTCTTGAAGATTACCTACAAAAAAGTAGACAATGTTATCAGAAGAGTGTCACTATAGAGATTACACATCTGTGGTATTCCAACAGAAGTATAAACAGACACTCAGAATGAGCGGAAGCAAGAAAACCAAGTGCTACCAATTCTGCTTCTTCTGCAAATATTTGTTGTTACTCTGCCTCTGCTGTTTTCCTGATCTATTTTTTATTCTCAAGTGTTTTTTAAACTGATTTTTTTATTCTGACTTCATTCAGCAAAAGGTTGTTGATGTGATTCACTTGCAGGTGCTATTCTAGCATCCACATTAAATTGTCATGGTAAGAAGTATAAAAGTGTTTAAGGTTTTGAAATACAAAGTCTGTATTTGGCTGGAGACAATACCCAAACGGTCACCTACCACACTGACAAAGAAAACCATACAGGTCAGCGAAAACCCACTCGTATAACCAAGATAACCTGTGCAGCAAGAAAAACAAAACAAAACAGAACAAAACAGTTCAGTTACATAAAAATTCACAATCCTAACAGGACTAAGAAAAGAGCTTAAGCAGGTCACTAAGCTTACCTAAACTTTTTAGAAGGGAGAGGGGAAGAATAATCACAACTGTTACAAGTATGACGAGGTAGTTCCCATTAAGGTACCATTCTCTAAAGAAGAAGAATAAAAATAAAAACAATCATCATTGACATCAAAGTGAAAAATTTTCATCTGTGGCTCAGGCTGGGAAAAGGCACCTACCCAGAATTCTCCTCGAGTTTCATAAATGCTCTGATGACTTCAGGAAGTTCATATTTAATAATAAAGAGGTAGCTTGACATTGCTGGAAAAAAACCCAAACAAAACAAACACCTTCAAAAAAAACTGCAGTTCCAAAAAAAGAGAAAAGTTTTTGCTAAAGTAGAGAAATGAGTTTTGTTTAAATAACAGTGTGACTAAATAAATAAATAAATCCTTTATATTGTTATGTACATGTTCTGAATGACATCTAGCATTCTGTATTAGAATACAATACAGTTACTACTGAATTTATAGCATACTTGAATCATTCTTAACTTTTCCTTTTGCTTTTTTGTTATAAATGTTTTTTTCCAATGGATACTGTCCATCCCCATTCTGTAGTAACTTTAATTGTTTCTTCCTCCAGATCTCTTCAGCTACCTTATCCTTCCTACTTTCAACTTCTTTCTTCGAGTATCTTCTCCTTATATAAAGAAATCAGCTAGTTGTCAAGATTCCTGATGTAAGAGTGGACTTCTATACATCTCATTTAAAATGTACTGCCAGAAGTAATGCTTTTAAAATTTGTTTCATATTTGTCATAGAGGGGTCTCTGGAGACCTATGGATCAATCCAGACAAGGACTAGAGGAACAGCTATTCCTCTTTAACAGGGAAGCATACTTCATTTCTGAATTCAACCAATTTGATATCCTGGCTGGAGGAAGGAAAGAATAACATAGAATAACATCTTTTATGAACAAAATCAAAAAGTCCTTTGCAGTACAAAGATGTGAACTACCTCTGTTTGTGTAGAAAAGTTGCTATAACAGGACAGTAATGATCTATTGATGGAGATTTGTAAAACATACTAAGTTCCAATGGAGAAATCACCAAAAAACCTGCATAAATGTAATTGACTGATGGCACATTTAATTTAAATTTCAATTACCTCTCTGTAAGGAATATGTAAAAAATTACAAACCCCCTCGTGCTTTCAGACCTGGTCTTCTTCAGCCTCCTAAAGGCTTCTTCCATGATAGTAAAGGAAAAAGCTTTGTTGAATGAATGTACGGTCTCTCACTACTTTTATATTGGTAAGTCTCCTGTTCTGAGAGGATGGAGGTTACTCAATAGATATTTCACAGGAGGTATCTTTGTGGGTGAGTACATTCAAAAATTACTTTAAACACAAATTTTAGGAATAAAACAACCCAACTGTTATTTGAAGGAGGGAATTCAGCTGAAAAATGAACTACTGAAGAGCCTTTTATGGAGAAGTCAGAAGCATGTGCTATTCCTTTCAGGTCAGACTAATCTTTTCTAAGTTGAAGCAGATGCTTCAACGACATGCTAAGAACAGTCTGAGCCGTACTCAATAAAGATAAATGGCCAGTTCCTTGAGGACGGTCAGTCAGGCCACTTTAGCCATCATTGAAGCCTCTTCACTGGCCATGGAGAGTTCCCAGGCAACTGTCTTTCACCATACACTGAAGTGTCAGGTAGCTGAAAAAAAGTGAGATGAATTCCTCGTATCCTTCATTTTTACAATACAATGTATGCTGTATCTGGCTCATCTCTGATGCCATTCAGCCAGACAGAGGAGAGAAAGAATTCACTTGTGTTCTGTAGGAAGAACACTGGAAACTAGAAAACTTTCATCTCTTACCTCCAATATTCTGCATTGTGACCGAAATGAAAACACCACACTTTCCAGGCCAGCCAAATGCCTTTGCTCCCAGTTTTTCATATATTAATGATCCTGAAAAACACCCCAAACAATACCAAAACCAAAAGAGAAACGTGGGCCTGCATTAGACATACTTGATAAATTGCATTCCAAGGTAAAATGCATGCAATACAGACTGTCTGTCAATCACAGCCTCCTACCTCCTTCTTTTGATATCTTCAGTAAAAGGTGGACCGAGTAGAGTGACAAAATTGCTACACTGAGCAGCAAAATTCTGCAAGGCAAAGCAGAAATCAGAATCCTAAGAAAGACATCAGAGACACTCAGTTGATTTGAACACACACTTGCTTATTCTCATGAAGTTCAACGAGTAAATACTTTTCAGCAAGTTTGTTCTTTGGTCTCCCAGTGCTAAATGCAGAGGTAAGTGTCAACTGTAGCTTGCTTGTGAGTACTGCTGCACCTCATACACTCTAAAAGCCCCTGAAGGCTTGTTTAAGTCCAGTAAGTGCCAGTTCTGTGCTAGTCCACAAGGACAGAATCTTATATCTTAACAAGATCCCACTAAAGTAGACAGATTGCTATGCAAGAATCTGGTCTTTGGACTCTTACCTGCTCACTGACCTCTCATTTTCAAATCTCTCCTTAATCATCTCTGTCCAAAGACCCCTCAAAAATGATAACCAAAACCAAATTGTGATTGGGACAACTTCAATGATGGCTACCTCTTGGCTGGTAACTGCTCTTGACTTCTGTGCAGTGGAGGTTAGTTGCCTGCTGTGTAAGTACATGAGAAATCTTGCATAATGTTAAAGCATGGGACAACACTGGAAAACCTGCTCTTGGAGCACTGGTAGCTTACTCTTGTAGTCTTAGTCTGCTTGAAAGTACCAGTGCCTGAATTCAATAATTCTGATTACTGCCATGTTCCTTCCACACAACAGGTGCATCCTATGTGATTTTAGCTATCTGCCTTTTGTAAACTGCTTGTGAAAAATGTAGCTTTGTATGACATTTTCAGAGCACAGCACTGTGGACAGCATATCTTATTACCATAACCATCTTATCACCAACCTGCCCAAGTGCTGGTAAGGAAAGGAAGGTGATGATAACATGACAGAGATAGAAAATATGGATGCACTTTATTCCATGGCTGAACAGGAGGTTGTGCCCACACCTTCCACTCCACTGAACACGTGGTTTGGTATAGATTAGGAGACACTGACAGCCAAGTTTGTAAATGAGTTACGGTGGGAGCAGACACAGGCCCTGGGGCCGAGTGATGACCACCAGACCATCGCAATTTCTCCTGAAGAGACAGATCGTGTGGGCAGGGTTGTCTCCTGCTGCGCGCTCATGCAATGTGGTAAAGGGGGATCATGTCTGAGGTGACAGTGCATCCTGTTGAGATGGCGTCCTCCTTGATCAGGGGCACCCATACAGCTGCTCTTCAGAGACATGATCTCTGTGGCCTGACACATGAGGTGGTGTAAACCAAAGTCCTCCTGGCTGCACTTGCTAAATCATGCTGGGCAGCAGAAGTGTTGCTCTGGTGCAGGCTCTGTGCCACTGTAAACCTCCCCAGTGGGAAGGATGTAATGGGGACTTTTGGGGAACTTCTAACTTTTATGAGCCCTCTATTGGCCTTCACTGTGGAACACCTTCCATCATGAAAGCACTTGGGCAACATAAGAACAGTAAATTACAAAAATTTAGACAATGCTGCAAGCATTAGACTTCATGTCCAGTAGTTTCCATTTAGTAGACGGGATTTTTCTCTCCCACTAACACTAAAATCATGATCTGTGAAAACAGAGGAACTTCAAGCAAGTGGATAACGGCTGTAGGGGTAACAATATCTACACACCAGTTTATAATTTTAGCTAAAACGCCTTCCTCTACCAGAAGGGAGAATGTTCTCATGCAGCAAATATGGAAATAGCATAGTAAAGAAAGTGAGCTGTGGGTGGAGATGCCTTTGTTTTTTGCTTTAGCCTTAATCCCTGCTTTCACACTGCCAGCAAAGCTAATGTCATTAGGCTTGTATCAGAAATTTTAGCCACCAGTCAGTATGAACAGAGTTTCAAAATAAAGATATTATAAAGGTAATATTTTTTTCCTGTTAGTGAGGCTTAACATATCAGAATTTTCTTTCCAGTGATCATTTATGGACATCCTACTTAGTATGAATGCTCAGAGAAAGTTGGGGGGGAAAAAAAAGCTACATTTTTCTGACCCTGATGCAGTCAATTTTAGAACTGGCTTTCATTTTTTGCTCTCCAAATACTATATCTAAACCAGGTGAGTGCAGGTGTTATGAAGCTCTTATAAAGAACAGCATTTGAATCTACAATTAATTTTCAGTTAAAAATTATATTGGCAAAACAGGAGATGTTTCTTAGCAACTGGAAGCTGCATGTAACATTTCAAATGTTATTGCTGTCATAGTTACACCGTCCCCACCAGCAAGAAGCTGTATAAAAACATGCTAGATTTCAGTAGTGTCAGGCAATGACTTATTGTCACACAGTAGTATCATGCTTTATTTTGGTCTCTTGGGAGGCTAAAACTAAGGCTTCAGATAAATTAAAATCAGTTATTAAAAAAAACAAACCCCAAGATTTATTTTTGATACAGTTTGTCTCATTAAGAGGAGCCAGATGTTAGCCATTGATTAAAAAACTTCCCATGGCTATACGTTACTGTCTATCAAAGCCCATTCTGTGTAGATACTGTTTGTCAGTCACAGACCAGTGCTGTCCTTTGTGCACATTGGGTACAGACAGATGTGAAGCAGCAACATTAAATCTGTGAATGCCTTTGCAATCAAAACATGTTGCCATTTCAGATTGTATCGAATATTCTTCCATTGCTACATAATGATTAGCTAGTTGGGGTGATGTAAACATATTTATGGGTGATTTAATTTCCTTGTTGGATTCCCATACTGAACTGACAAGATTGCTTTTGTTATTTTAGGACCATTATACTGTTCTTTCCTTCTGTTTTTTGATTGCCTATTATCAATTCACGGTTGTGTTCCTAATACAAAGGAGGTCTAAAATATTAAAAAAATAAGAGGATATTCAGCAGTGGATGGTTCCTTGTGGTGAAGCTGTAATGTTTTCCTTAGAGAGGATTTTACAAGGATCCTCAGCTAACAACCAAGCTTAACATACCTCTCTAACCATAAAAACCTCAGCTCCAGCCCTCTGCTTATATTCTATCTGCTTCTCTTTCTACATACTTACATGAAAAGGATGATTCCTGTGTTGGCCATAGCATAGGAGAGCCCTAGGATGCCGCTGCCCATAATGGCATTGCTGAGGTTGAACGAGGACATTCCAAAGGAAGTTCTACCCCTGTGCTGTTGGGTGCAAGGACAGAAAATGGCAATTCATTTGCATTTTACTGAGCACATCTGGCTAATTATCCTCATTGCTGGTATTCCCTGTACTGCTCCCTTGTTCCATAGAGGTGGAGCTTTTTCAAGGCTCCCAAGCCCGGAGGCACTTGCCATCATAAGGAGTCTCTTTATCCCAAAGACAGCTGTGCTGGTAGTGTTTGCCTCTTCCCATTCTTTCATTGTCTCAGTCAGGAGGGGGCCTGCATTCCTGACAGGCGACTAAGGTAACACAGTCACACTGGCTGTGTTGGCAAGCCTCTATGGAAACACATGCTGTTATCAAATAGATTTCCCAAGTACTGATTTTTAAATATTCAGATTTAAAAAAAAAAAAGAATGCAACATATTGTTGAATTTGTCTCCAAGTAGGATGTGTTTTTTTCTTTGGGGAACTAAAAGTGTGTCTAGGGGAGGAAAGAAAGGAGTGCTGCATGCTTAGGGATGGAAGCAAAAGAGTGGAAGAGGTCAAAACCTAGGAGAGAGGGGATGGTGTGTAAGTGAGTTACAACTGACACCAAGTGAAAAAGAAAAAGGGAACATGGCTCTTAAATTTAGTTTACAATCACAAATAATATTTTTGATTTTATATGACCATTTCTTAATAAAATCTGCAACACAACTGATAAAATAATGCCTTTCATTTCATCAGATTCAGTAGAAATTGAGTAACATTAAATCCTGAGCAGAGAGACATCCAGATGCACGCCCCAGGAACTGGTGCTGTGCTTCCACTTTCATGTGGAGTTATCTATGGAGCTGGAGGTGTGCTGATCCTGTAATGCTCAGCAGCATAAAGCCAAATCAATAATGTCCTTTCTTTAAAGCAATGCAGATGAATGTGGGTTCATTTACACTGATGCTGGAAACTAGAAATACAAGCATGTATGCACTAAGGCACAGATGCACCTGGCTATAGGAACAACAAAGTCCTTTTGAGCCCAATGTCCTGTAAGGAAAATGGGTGCAAACCCACCCTGTCTGAACATCTCAACTGAGATTACATGGAGATGTTACTGGAGTTCAAGTGTGACCTGAGGAATTTTTCTGATTACTTGAGAAAGAAAGACTCAGTTTTACTTGTAAGACAACAGAAAGGGTTTGCTGCACCGACTGTTAGAAAATGTGTTTATTCTTTGAAAGCCAGGATTATGCTGGCCAGGCTCCAGAGTAATTTTGCTTACTGACACTTTTAGAAAAAATTCAGGTCAATAAAATCTATTTTGTAATTATTCATTCATTCATTCATTAAAAATGAATAAAACTTACATATTCTTCATTATAGTCTTCCAATTTCTTTTTATCCAGATATCCATTTGTAAGAAACTTCTGACTTTCTGCATCGTCACTAGCAAAGGGACTGAACACAAAGAAAAATAAGAAAATATTAGATAAAGCTTATGACACACATTTTATTTGAGTAGTGCCTTTTGTCATCAGTGGAAACTTTCCTTTGACATTGCTATGAATACTTAAAACTCCTTCAGAAAAAAGCGCTGTTGTCCTGTAAATTTCTCATGTCCAATGGTATGTTTAGTAGACCTTTGCTTTGATTTGGAATTTAGTTTTAGACCCAGTAATCTTCACATTACATTTGATTGCAGATGTTGGAAAGCAGACCCGTACTGCCAGCGACACGCTAAAGCTGAGCACATGCTTCACATCTGGGGAACAAAGGGCCTTGCAACTGCCCTGTTGGCAATACGGGCTGGGGGGCACAGCAAGCTGAGAGCTAGAGACTGATGGCTCATTTTGAGATGTCTTTTTCCAGCTGTGCAGGTGCTAGTGCTATGGCGGGTTCTGCTGGAATGTCTGAGGGTACGCTGTCCCTGCTGCCCTCCATACCTTGCCCTGGGGAGCACTCCCCCTCAGTGTGCTCAGGCTGAACTGCTCTGAGAGAGTATTAATTTACACATGTACTGTCCAACTGGAGCAACAGGAAATTGCCAAGGGATAGTCTGTGTTTGGAGCCTGCAGATGTCAGTCTGGGCGGTGGCAGGCAAGGGGCACTCAGGCTGCCTTGCTGTTCTGGGCACGCTGTCCTCCAGAGCACAGAGCAGGGAGGGTCAGTGCTGTGGGAAAGCTTCCCAGATGCCATTAGTGAAGGTTGTTTATTGATTACTGCTTTCTAGCCTTAACGGAACAGATAAATGCTTACCTCCTAATTGCTGCTTTTTCCGAATCAGCCGACTCCGTGTAGTTGTCTTCGAGGCTTTCCCCACTGTTGCTCTGGTCATCAGGTTCGATGTTGACTTTTTGCAGCTCCATGCGATCCATTAGAACGGTCAGCGCTTTCCAGCACACACACTCGCTTCTTCAGGGTAAACAGCACTGTGCCGTCTGCTTGCAGGACCTCTCTATCATGCAGGGACTGCCAGAACACTCTGTTCTGCAAACAAAACACAACAGAACTCATTAAAGTTTTCTTCAAATTAGATAAACCAGTGTGAATTGTTTGGTTTGTGTTTGATCTTTGTAATAGCATTAAGAGGGGAAACTGTTGCGGACTGGGAAAATTCTGGGCAAGCATAAAAGTCTCTTTATATGCCCGCACTTGGTTCTTCTGTCTCCCTTCAAATGGCAGAGTGCAGAGGCCAACAGATGCACAGCGGATGTCCAGCATCTGGAAAAAATACAAAACCAGCAGAAAATAATTTCCTGAACTGCTGCTTTTGAGTTTCTAGGGGAAAGTGATGCAGAAATGCTTGCTGTTAAAAAAAAGAGTATAGCTGGCTTTCCCATTTGTTGTAAGATTAATGTTGTCACAGGTTTAAATGTCTTTTAGATTTGTCCCTTTCACTAGCATCTGACAGAGGTGAGCATCTCTGTGTGACCATTTTTTGATAATTAGGAGGTGCAATTCTGATAGGTCAGTTTCTGTTTTAAAGTGGACTGGTGTTTAATTCTTACTTGACCCATCACTGGAAGCTCTGTCTCACACAGGATTATTACATGGATATTAGACTGATTATCTTTACCCCATGAGGAAAACTCCTGCCTTTCAAAAATGATATGAATAAATGGTCAAATCTTTATTTCTTTTATGGGCCAAATGAAACTGTACAACCCAAATGTGCAAAGAACATCATCTCTGGGATTTCAGCAGCTGCGTGCTACAGACTCATCTGTAGATAGGCATATGAATTCATTTGTTTATTACCAAATTCAAGAGGCAAACACTGTGCAAGAAATGTTGCAGTTCTGCAATCCTTCTCCCTTCCCAAAGATATTCTTTGATGCATTCTGTATTTCCATTTCACAGCTGAGGGGACACCCTTGAAGGGAGTGAGCAGAGATCAGAGAGCACACACTTGGGGCCGGAGTTACAGTTTCCTGACCATTTACCTGCTGCCTTGCAATCAGGCACACTGGCCAGATTCATGACAATTTTTATAAATATGACATGCCAAATGCAGCTCAGCACTCTGTAATAACAATATCAGAAACCACTGCAACAAAGAACTTCGAAGTCTGGCTCTTTGTAACACTAAATATGCAGTTATTTAATAGCTTTTCTCCTGGGTTTGAATTTATGGCTGTATAGGCCCAGCTCAATGACGAGACCTTCACTATCCTCTGGTACTGATCATATGCTGCTCTTGAGAACGTCTACAAGCATATCTGTAGTGGCAAGACGTTGGAGTGCATGTGTTTAAAATGTAAATATAAACTTTAAATACCAACCCTGGAGGTTAAAACTGACTCCAGGCCAGAAATTAATGTTGAATTCTTTGCTTTTTACGAAAAGCATTCATCCAGACCAGACAACTGAAAAGGAGAAGCAATATCACAGTGCATTAGGAAATTTCCTACCAGAGAAGCGGCTGGCTTTAATTCTTTCTGCTGCCTCACAGAGTGTTTGTGTGTGTGAGGGGATGAGTGACTCAGGCATCAGCTCAGAGCTGCTGGCACTTACATTCCAGTGCCTGGGGGATTCTGCCTGCTCAGGATATGAATAACTCCATGAGATAAAAACCCAATAACACTCCCTCCTCACCCCTCCACCCCCAACAGAGCCCAAACAACTGTGGTTTCATTCACAGAACCGTCTTCAAACGCAGGCGCTGCCCTGTCTGAGAAAGAGAGTTTTTCCGATTCTTGATGCTTATTTTAAATCTGTGGTGTAAAAGTCAGGCAAACAAATCTAACTGTGCTTATGCCTGTTCTGGTAAAGAGTAAAATCTCCCCTGTGTGCACTGCCTAACTCTTGTTGGAGAAATGTCTTTTCCAGAAGTTGCAGTCCAAAAAATACAGAACTTCAAAGAGATGGGAAATGGAGGAAAAGTAAGCAAAAAAGTTGCCAGGAGTTAAGCTGCACAAAGATTAGGCTGAGGATGAAAGCTTGTGCAGCACAGCAAATAGTTTGGAAAAATTGACTGAAAATACATGTTACAGCCTAAGAATCATCTGGACATTGCCCTGTCAAACATTTACACAAGTCATCTGATTTATGGGTGTCATCTCAAGAGGCTGTGGAATTACTACATAAAGCAGCGAATTTTCTATTTTATATTATTGTTTTTAATCTGTGAATTCTTAAAAGTCTTCTGGTGAAAGTACAAAGCCTCAGATGGCAAAATTAAGTCTGTTGAGAACCTGCTTTCTTGCAGTTGTAACTTTTTAGGGAAAGGTTGGTAGAGCTCAAGAGGTTTGCAAACCATGAGCAGAAAGCCGTTGGCATAAATGTGGGGAGAGTGAGACCCATGAAACAGGCCTGCTATTAGATTTGAATCCTGCAAACACTAATAACTGCGATTATGACCAATGGTACATTTGAACTTTAGTAGAACCTGGCAGAGCTGCTCCTTAGCTGGTGGCAATCCATGCCTTCAGGTTCCTAGCACTGCAGATACTGAGGGGTTTGGGAGATGTACAGGCACTGGTAGCATGTTCTCCCCACGAGTAACTTAGAAGAGGCAGAGCTGTCACTTCTTAACCTCAGGGGGACATGGGGTGACCCTGTACCTCTGGAGTTGTTACTCAGCCCGCAAGATATTTAGATAAAGGGGAAGGCACTGGCACTGGGTGCTCAGTTGCACCCTTTCAGGGGTTTGTTCTGGCTGGATTGCTGCTCCTGGGGGATGGCCAGGAACCCAGGCAGGGATGGTGTGAAAGCACAGCCACCAAGGCTGGGCAGGCCTGGGCCCTGCCAGAAGCTTAACCTGTAATGCTGGAGGAGAAACACCAAAGTTCATCTGCTTTGGCTTCACTGGGATTTAATGCTTTCTGCTTCAGAGTTATGATTTTAGTGCCTAAACATACAAGAGAAATCTCTTAGATTTCCAGTGTTCCTCAAACTTGGATTCAATGCAGTGATGTTTTTGCTGCCTCTTGTAGCATTTGGCTGAACAGAAAAGATTTTTCCTAAAGTATGGTATTAAAATGGAAACATTCATTGCAAAAGAAATCCACCTATTATTAGAGGCCAGTTATTTATCTCTATAAAACTAGTTTTCCTCTTCAAGTATTGGGTACTGTCTGCATCATTTATTAAGGAATGGTTTTCAGCAATGATTTGGAAAATTATGAAATTTTTGGCATCTGATTTCACAATGTTATTGATTTCTGTCCAGTCTGCAGTTAGAACGTTAGGGGAATGGACAACCACTGGGCAAATAATGCCAGGTCATAGATATGACTAATGCTTTCATGGGTTTTGCAATATCAATATTTGTAATCTCTGCCATGGTATCCGATTTAGCAGATTTTGCCAGATTCTTCATCTTCATGACAGTGACTTTGTAAGATAATTTTCTATGTGGCTATTTCAAAATGAAATAAGTGTTGCAGCTGTGAAATAAATAATTAAAATGTAAAGTCTGTTTTCACTAATTAATTTGTTTAAAGAAATATTAGCCAAGTAACTCAAGAGCCTGGAAAAAAATTCTCAGAAGATAGCCAAGGGCTGCAAAGGAAAGCAATCATTCATTTCTTAATTGACTGGGCAATTTTGAATACTTTTGCTGCTTCTATGGTTGCTTAGGTTTTGATTTTCTGTACAAAAGAGAAGACTAAATTTCATTCCTGAAGAAATATGAAAGATATTTGCCAGTGCAAACTACCATGTCAGTAAATCTTAAGAAGCCCATCCCTCATATTGCACTTTTATTTACAGTTTAATTAAATTTATAATTCCCAGTTTCTGAAGATGTGGCTGGTGTCTAAAATACATTGATCAAATTTTATAAAGGAAAAAAGTTTACCTCTGAATTGAGCAGGTTCCTTTCCTCTCTGGATAGGCAGGTTATATCTTTTAGGAATTGCACCTGTAAGAAAAAGTTTACTCATATGCAACCTAGAGCAGTTGAACAGTGATTTAAAGACAAATGGGAGTGTATGGGATGAACCAATCAACAGCTGCTACACCCAACAACTCCCTTTGACAAACTTGCGTCAGCTCTTTTAAAAAAAAGGGGAAAAAAAAGAAGAAAGGTAAATCAGTTTATTGGAGCACACTGAGGGCAAACATCTCGGTTACCGGAGCTATTTGCTCTCTGAGCTTAGCCCTGTTTCAAAATGCTTATCCTCAGAATGCTTCACCCAGGCTTGATCACACTTTCATTTGACGGAGTGGATTTTTGACTAATGCTCATGCATTAAACTTGCAGTAGCACAATAGTAAAGAGCCTGGAAATTAAGTTCTGGGAGAAATACTATTTGCTCCCACACTGCTCTTATCTCTGTGACAAGAGAGCTACATCTTGCACTGCCTGTCTGGATATAGTCCGAAGCGTGTGCTTTCAAACGGGCTCTTTGACCTGTGCCTTAGTTTCCCAGTTGAAATATTTAATGTAATTTCAACTGAGGAGATATATGTCCAGTGACAAATGTTATTCATCTAATGCCAATATAGACCTGTGGAGAAGTATTTAATTATCTGTGATGTGCCTGTAATACTGCAGAATCTACTGTAGAATTTTATCCAATTACATAATGACCATAATTAAAACCCACAACTAACCCTCCAGCCCTCCCACCCATGTAGGCTTTGTGATTAAAGCCCTCAGACTGGCCTGATTGTGAAGGCAGGAGGGCAAGTGAGGGGATGTAATTTTTAATTCTTAGAGTTTCCTGTGGAGCACTCAGACTGCTTTAGCTCAGGCTGGGTGACAACCTGTGGGAACCCAACCCTGCTCCACTGTGACCAGGCCTTCTGCTTGCTCGCTGCCAGCACTGGCTGTGGTGGGCTGGTTTCAGAGTTCCTCCCCTCCAAAAAAATCTGAGTTCCAATATAGACTCAGACAAATAGTTTAACAAAAATAAGCTCTGTCTCTCTCAGTTCTGCATTCCCATGGAAAGACAACTGATTTTAAGGCCAGTCATGCCGTACGATGCCAAAAGAAGTGCAATCCAAAGATTAAGAGGTGCGAGGTTTGGAGCCAGAGGTCCTATCTTGATTTAAACCTAGCACATAGCTGGAAAAATGACCAAATTTTTGGGCCTAGACTGGTTGAATGGACTTTGAGCCTGAAAGCTCCCTGTGTTTTCCATTTCATCAGTTGGTCTAATGAGGGAAACAGGCTTTCCCTCTAAGGCATATGAAAAAGAATAGGTGTCCTTAATGTATTAAGGCAGTTCTCAGCAGAAGTTTGGCACCAAATTGTCCTACGCAATTGCTAGGGTGAGGGAGCAGAGCTGCCAGGGGAGCTGGGGGAGGCAGCTGTGCTCTGCTTGAGCCTGTTTGCTTTGCACACTTGATGGGGCTGTGGGTATGGGCAGCCTCCTTGTTGCACTGCTGCTCATGTGGCTGTTTCATGTAACAATAGGGGAGAGAAAAACATTTCTTGAAACAAAGGAAAATAAGATTGCAAACCATAAAGAAAACAGCAGGGAGATTTGGGGACAGATGTACTAACAAATCAGCAACAGCTGTGAAAATGACTTCTGATGCATTTTTTGAACCTGATTAAATAAATAATAATCAAGATTAGAGTTAATTTCCTTTTCAAATACCACAGATATCGATGTCTATCTCGGATGCCCCCTGAGTCTAAGCAGTGTGGCATAATTCTCTCTGCAGCCACATCATGATAGTTGGGTAGATCTTTCCTCATCATCCCCCCTGCATGGGGGGATGGAGTCATCAGGGTTGATGGTGCTCAGCAGTGCCCCTGTCCCAGCATCTGATGCCTCAAAGGTGCCAGGCAAGGTGTACGGGCAGGTGGGGCTGGCAGGAACCACTCATATGCCTGTAGGCAATTTTTTTCTGAAGAAAAGAGCTAGCTAACACAGCTTTTTAATACAGTTTTTTTTTACTTTGCCAGCTCTTTCTGCCTATCCCTAACTAGAAAAGCACTGCTTAATTTTCATCAGGAAAGACTTCTTTCAGCAGAGCACAAATGTCAGTGTCCAATCTTCACACTGAAGGGAGGCACATGGTAACTCAAGGACTGCAGAGCCCCTTCTGTTTTGTCTTCAGCTTGGCTGTGTTTGATTTCACTATTTTTAAAGAAAACGTTGTATTTGCTAGTATTGCTTGAGGTCATGCAAGAGTTCAAAGAAAAAAAAATACATTTTCTTTTTGTTTTCTGACAAAGAACAGGATTAAATTCTGGATTAGAATGTTGCAAACAGTGAACAAAAGAAAGCACAATCTTGTGATATCCATCACACCCTTGCCTCTTGTAGCTGGAACTAGTTTTCTGTGTGACATGTCTCTGCCACAGAGTCATGCAGTCAGAGTAACTCCACTTACATTCAAAAAAGGACAAAATGGACTCTTGGTTATTTTTCCACTAAAAGCTACTAAATAAAGCTCTTCTTTGTTAATTTGTGGGATCATATTACAAGCTCTGTTAATCACCTCTGTGCCTATGGAGCACCCTGAAACTCACCAGGAAGTGTTTGCCCAGCCCAGACCCCTGTTTACCCTTTTCTCCGAGGAACAGATTAACTGGAGTTAAAACTATGATATTTGGTAGATATTTTTCTCTTCTGATGCCTTTTGGCTACCTTATGTCTCATGGAGAAAACTCCGATTACAGTAATACCTGCCACTGCTAACAGGAGAAATTTCCAGGCATGGCAGATCTGAGGACTGAGGCCACATTTTCTGAACACAGAAAGCAGGAACAATCTTCTGTAGCTATAAGTGTGTGTTTCCAAAGTCTTCTAGAGTTTGAAGGGTGTTTCCAGACCAGAAGTATTTGGCAGAGCCCAGAGCTGGCAGTGGTGGCAGTGCCATTAAGAAAGGCTCAGTGGTCCTTTGCCCCCCAGGCACAACCTCCCACATCTGCCACACCAACAGGTTCCATTTTCTGAACGCTGTAATGCTCTTCAGGGAGCAAGACCTCTCAGCCATTGCTCAGAGCCCTTCTCTGAGGCAAAGAGCAATCAAGAGCTGGTCTGGTTGTGTAAACTGGAGGTGCTGGCCCAGAGCTTTGCACTTGAGATTCCCCAAACATGGGGATCACTGCGGCACTGCTGGGGGCAGTCCAGCATGTTCTGCTGACTGCCTCTGCCCCAGCTTTTCCCCCCAAGCAGCTGGTGGTCAGCCTCCAGGATCTGGGCTTGGGCAACGCAGGTCAGGGCTGTGCTGCTGTCCTTGTGGCTGCTTACATTGCTGTGCCTGAAGCCTAGGTTGACAAATAGGCTTTACAGCATGAAATAAGACTGTACTGAACATGCTGGAGATGTTTTTACCAAAATACTGGGCACATTTTTTTTTTATTTTGGCCTTGTTTTTATGGAACTTGAGGTTGTGTTAAATGTTTCGTGAACATTTTCCTGTTTTGTAGTAATTGCTGCTTTCTGACTCATGCTACTTTCCTCTTGACACAAGAGCCTTTATCTGTCCATGTTTGCTTCTTGCTCAAATACTATCTTCTGAAGTTCAAGGAGATTTTGCTGTAGCTCTTCATTTAGTTTTCACTCTCTATTCATTGTCATTGCCACTGAAACAGTGTGCGGGGCAAACCAAAGTGCATTTTGCAATTTTGTTGTGCCTGTGTGCTCTACACTAATATATTACAAGTCAAAGTAATCCTTGTGATGATAAACCAGCTGCATTCAAAGCACTTGACCTTACATACCCATGTATACACGTGTCCAAACCCCACCTTACTAGGGTTAGGAAGCTTTCTGCAGGGATCTTTTCAGTAATATTTGACTCTTGCTATGTTTTACCCTTATAAGTAGACATTAAACGTTAGGGGTTTTTTTCTCAGTTTTTTAAAGTTTAAGGCCAAGAAGGGCAGATACCTCCTGCATCTCAAGCAACCTGAATTCTCACTCAGATCGTGCAAAATCAAGGTGCTGAATGATTTCAGCAGGACAGAAATGTTTGGATTTTTCAAAATAGAAAAGTTTGGGAAAGGGATGTTTGTTTAAGCTGGGGGAAGATAAAGGGAGGCACAAGAGCAAGCTAAAGCTACTCTAAGGGTTGTTACAAAGATTACAGAGGCAGACTCTTCTCATTTGGGCCAGGAAGCCCAGACATGGGGCAGGAGCCACCAGAGTGTGGGAGGTACAGATTGGACATGAGGAGAATGGCAGTGCAAATTTGGAACAGGTTGGTGGGGGAGCAGAGGCTGCAGAGTCACCGTCCTTGGAGGTTTTTGAGGCTTTACTAGGCCAAGTCATGCCTGAGATGACCTGGTGTTCGTGTCAGCCGCTCCTTGTGGAGGAGGCTGGACCAGCTGCTCTGCACAAGTCCCTTACAACCAGTGTTTTGATGGGTCTATGAAACTGCTTAGTGCCACAGACACTGACACAAAGATATTAAAGATGCTCTCGAAAATACTGATGGCAGGAATGCAATTAGGTGAGACATGGCCAGACATTAGGCAAACAACGCTCCGTTTGCCAGAAACAAGTTAAAAAAAGGACTTACTGAGGAATTCAATAGTCCATTGACTTCTTGAAGAGATTTGCTGAAAAAAGTGGGCAGGTTTTGGCTTAGTAGTCTTTTTGTCTTCACACATACACTGTAAATACATAACTACCCACAAAAGAGCTCAAAGGGCTCTTTTAAAATATTAATATTCACAAATTTTGCAAAACAAAACTGAGGATAGTTGGTAAATGTATTAAGTTCTGTGTAGCAGAATAACTGGCATGTTCTGAAAAAGGTTGCAACATCCTATGTTTCCTTTCCAAAACCAGAATTTCTTCTTATCCCCAAGTTTATTTCAGTCTCTCTGGCAATAATGAGCTTCACAGGGCAAGTATGAAAAACTGCATTTGCAATTGGCTACAGTGAACTAAGAGGAAGAGCTGAAAAAGAATATTGAATAAAATTCATGTGATTAATTTTATGAAATAGGATTCCTAATAACAAACACAAGTTTCAGAGTCATGACTATGATTTACTATATATTAACTGCTTTTCTACTGTACTTTTTGACTTAGTGTTCTTATAATATTAAGTATGACTACAGACAGCACAGGATATTTCCTTCATGACATTACTACCTCTCCCTGTTACAATGATTTCTACCACTGCAGAGTGTATTTATTGCTGCCCAAGATTTTTAAGTAAAAAGGAAAACTGGAGGTTCATAACACCTAACAAAAAGCAATTTGCTGCAATGACTGAGAATGGAAGCAATTTACCTCAGTGTCTGTATAATCTCAATACAGGGAGAGAGGAACATCTCTAAAAATGATTCAAGCCCCCTAGCAGGGGGGGCTTATGGTCACTAGCTAGCTTCTTTAATGCACTTCAGTCTACTGCTTAAAGGCTTATGGTATGAGTCTAGGCTTTGGGAAAGATATAAGGTATTACTCATATTATTTTTAAGAAGAACTTGCCACACAAATTCTTTTTGTCTTTTTTTCTATTTGAATGATGACAGGAACAGAAGAAAAACATCCTTTAGATTTTTACGCCATGCCTTCTCTTGTTCCACATCTTCACCTAAAAAAAATACTTCAGTGTTGCCATTTCCCCTCTCCATTATTTTCAGAATACATTTGGGAACATCTTTCGCTGTCAGGGCAATAGTTCCTGGCTTCAAGCATTGGCTGAGAAAAGGCAGGGACTACCTGAATATTTTCACCACAAGCCCATGTCTGTTGTTTTCTCTGAAAGTGTCCATGTGTGCTAGAAAGAGCATATTTTCCATGCTCTACATGGAATGAAGCTGAGCAAACAAACCTGCATGGCAAGGGAATTATGAATTCACTAAGTAGTCGATTGACGCTGCTGGATATTATGGAGTACAACACTATGATTTTATGTGTTTTTAAATATAATAGCTGAGTAATATTGAGCTATTATAGCCCTTTCTGTACTGATATATATGAGAAGTCTTATTGCAATTTATCTCCATTGCAGTTTAGTCTCTTTTCATTCTGCCTTTTGCTAAAGGTAGAGAACTGCATTTTCATCTGACTACAGAGTGCCTGGGGTTTCTCACAGCTGATGCCATGTGCTCCCCAAATGCGAGCAAGTGATTCAGGCTCTCAAATGTACCACTGGTTTGACACCTGTGACTTGGGCCGTGAGAGCTGCTGAGACTCAGGGGCTCTAGGAGCATCATATTAGGCATGGCTTTGGAACCTCTGCTTCTTTTAAGATCAGGAAAACATGCAGGTCCAGAAAGAAAAGGAGTTTAACTTAGCTTGATATTTTGATCTCCATCCTTATTTTTGGAGGCTAATTTTTGCAGCAGCTGCAATGACTTGCTAAATCCTGAACAATTAATCAGAACTGCTCCAGCAATTCATCAGCTCAGATCCAACCTGCAAGAACATTTCATCTGGGTGGTTTCCACTTCTGCTGCCACCTTTCATGGAGACCCTTCAGGTGTGAGTAAGGAAATATTTCCAGGATTACATGCTACTCTAGCCTGCTTATGGATCCCTCTTCCCTGGGGCCCAGTGCCTGTCCCATTGCATGACCAGACGTGTGCCCACTATAGCTTGTACCTGCATTTATCTACTGTGAGATAAACACACTCCCAGTCACACAGACTGGGAAGAGCTCACTGTTCATCATTTAATAGGGAACACATGGAACACATACATTCATTTTTGTTTATGTTTAGTGAGCCAGAGGAGCCTCTATTTGTTTAGTCGCGTACAGTTCTCAAATGCCTCTGTATGTGCCAGCATGATGTGCTGGGATGGAGGGCCTGGCCATCATGACTCCTGATCCCACAGTCCCAGGGTGAAGGCCTGGAACAGCTCTCATGAAACCATCTGGATTGTATTAGCTGGAGTATAGCCAGCAGGTCAAAGGTGTGGTAGAGATTATTCCCCTCCATCAGGCAATTTTGAGTTTTGCTCCTCCAAGAAGGAGTACAACAAGATGGTGGTGGAGTGCAAGGCATACAAGGAAAGGTTGAAGGAGTTAGCCTACAGAAAAAAGGATAAGTAGGGATATTACTGCTGTCTACAGCAACCTAATGGGATTATGAGAAGAGAGAGACAGGTTCTCCATGGAAGCAGAGAGGCACAAATTTTGTAAAACATGTAAAGAAAGCTACCGATAACTAAGTTTCACCAGTAATACTACAATTATGTTTATAAAAGTAACAAGATGTTCATATAAACTAGACGCAATTAAAACCAGCCTAAGAAAACAATCAGATTCCCCTTTCATTAGCAGACTTTGTACGAGACCAATATTGCTATTTGTGCTGTCTGAACAGTATATAATTCTTTGCACCACTTAACAACATTTCTCAGACCCTGAAAGCAGAGTCAACTCTTTAGAAGCAGTCACAATGAGGTATCATTCTTAAAAAGGTTTATCTTCACACAAGGGTAAAAGCATGCCTTCGGAGACATATGGGCATTGTCACCTTACAACAATTTCCCTTTTATTAAAAATCAATGAAAGAGAGGTGAAACCAATACATTTCTGGCCCAGTAGAGTTTGAGCCCGTTACACTCTTCTGGCAGTGAGAGGGATTTGCTGTACTCCCAGAGTACTCCCCAGGGGTCCTGCAGTTAGTCCAGGGCAAAAAACTTCATTCCTGGTTCTGCTGCAGACTTTTCCTCCTTATTGAACACATCTCTAAGGCAACATTCATGGAGAGCTTAGGCACCAGAGCAGCAGTCAGTGCTCACATGCCAGTGTGCTGGGCACTGACATTTTCACCGGGTCTAGTCTGGCATGGCCACTAACTGGGCAGGGCTAAGCAGCTCAGCACCTGGGCAATTCAGGCTCTGTAAAGTCAAAGTTTCTTCATTGTTCAGTCTGTCCAATCTGTTCAAAAGACACCAAGCATACACCTGCTGGGATGGCATGTGACAGCCTATCAAAGCTTCAGTTCTCTGTTGCACTCCTAAGGGTTCCGTGGGCTGGACTGACTTTGAGCATGGCCAGTGCCAGTGCATGTCTGTCCAAAACATACCTTTCACATAAACTCACAACAGCTCAGAATCAGATGTTGCAGTGTTCTTGGTGAATTTAATCCACTCTCTGCTCCACAGTCCTCAGCCTGCAAAACTGGGAAGGAATGTAGTACATCCCTGTTCCACTTGGACGTCACAGGGATAAGTACATTCAAGGCTGTGCAACAGAGGAGCATGCAAAGCTCTCAGGAAAAGCCATCTGCCATTTATCAGCTATTTGATGACTTAAAAAAGCCACATGAAATAAAAGACGATGCAAAAAAGGTTAAAAACATACTCTATGTGACACATTCTTGTTCCTACAATTTTTTTCCTTTGAAACTTCATAGCTAGAAAAACTTTGTCTCTATCAGATCCACACACTTCTTTTGATAGTATACTGTACCCCATGGTAGTGACTTTCTACAATGCTTCCTAGTTGTTAAAAAAAAATTTAAAATCACCAGATGACTTATAACTGTGATTCATGTTATTGTTACTGCTCATTATTATCATTTGTCATATGAGACAATGCCTGGCTATGCACTTTTCCTCTTTTGAAAGAGGAATCTGGCTCAGCTCTGAAGGCTCCAAATTCTGTTTATATACTAGCTGAAACATGTTTATTACACTGTCATGTTTTTATATCACTCCTGCTACCTTGTGCAAAACATACACTGACCAAATTGTGAAAATCCTGCAAGGCTTTGCCCTCTCTGATCAAGCCACTGATCCACCGAGTTTAGCAGCCTCATGTGGTGGTAGCCTGTATCTGACCCAGCAGTGTCCTCCCTCTCTCAGCACCACACCTAATCCTGAGAGGCCTTTCATGGGGAAGTGCCTTCATGAATTCCAATCCTAAGAGTTCCTGAGTTTTAAGCTCTATCCATTCCTGAAAAAATATAAATTAGAAAGAGTCACGTACTACCTGCCTGTATGGTTGTTAGTATAATAGTGTTTGACTGAGAGGAAAAGCCACAGGAGATATATAGGTAATAGCTAAAAATAACAGTGATAAAGCAACAATAATGACAACCCTATTTTCATGTTGCAGCCGCCGTGACTTTCCGCATAACTTTGACTAAGAGGCTTTCAAGGCATTTTGGCCAAAGCCTTTTGAACCCTTGAGCTACACTGAGTTCACAACTTGATGGCAGGAAGTCTGTCAAGTGACATTCTAAACAAAAATAATGGAAGTCAAAGAAAGTCATCTTATGAGAACTCAGTCACTGTTGCTACCTCCTCAACTTTGCACCACTTCTGAAAGACTAACAAGCTCTGCCTTTGGACATCTAGAAATGTGGTTTTTTTCCTCCTGATTTCTGTTGTTGGATCCAATAAGTCACATTACCTTCCCCTCAAAAACTTACGTCATCAGGTTTATCTGTGACTCAATAACCAAACGGATATTGCTAGAAACACACGAAAGGTTCGTGGTTGCATGAAAACCTCCCAAACACTTTGCTTGGCTTTGCAATGATGTCAATATTTATTGTCACTGTCACAGACCCAGAAAGATTACACAGATACAGCCAGGATACTACACTTGCCGTTTGTGTAGGGTTACAGGCAGCACTCTCCCTCTGGCTTTGAATTGAAGAGATATTGCATCAGAACTGGTGTTAATGAGATGAATTTTTCATTCAGCCCAAACACTGTTGGGAGAGAAAGGGAACCAGTGGCTGACGTAATTGGAGTCCTGTTTCTTGCTCCACAGATCCCAGCTGGGTTTGAGCCTCACAGGAGTGATGCTAATTCTGTAGTTCCACAACTCCCTTAAGTCAACATAAGCAAATGCTGATGCTAAAAGAGGCAGTGCCAACTTCCCACTGACCCAATCAGTGTTTTCACTCTTCTTGCTTCCCCAGTGACTGCAAATAGTCATGTATACATATGGGAGGGGAAAAAAAGAGGTTTGTTTTAACCCAGAGTGATGTCCTGTTCCTACTCACTGTGTGGCTGCATGAACATCTGGAAAATGGGAGAGAGAGATGCAAATGGCAATAAGCAGGAAGAGGACGGGAAGGTAAGCCAGAACTGGTTATTACAGTTTAAATGAATTCTGGAACTAGCAAAAAAAATTACAGCACTTGAACAGTGTGCCCTCATGGCTAAACAGGAGTGGAGGGAAGGTGTGCAAAAGCACAAGGCAGACATCCCTGGTCCGTTATATCTGGATTAGCCAGATTACAGGAAACAAAATTTCTGATTCAGAAAATGCCATGAGACCTTTTTAAGCTAGGCTAAATGGACCTAAAGAGCCCCTTACTTACAAAGTGCTTCACATTATCTATGGTGACATCCAAAATCAAGTACTGGTAGTTTCTAATAAAACATAGCCCAGTCAAGATGCTCTTTTAAATCAAAACCATTGTCTCTTCCTTTTTTGAAATGAAAATCACTTGCCTCATGAAAAGTTTTTATGTTTCAGAAAATTATATTGAGAATAATGTTTCTTAATAATGACTCTTATAATGGCATTACTTAAAACAATTAAATCAATTAGTTCAATAAAATTCTTCAACTGAACTGCAATATTTTGACACTATGACTGATTGGGTTTACTGCCTTTGCAATTAATGAAAGATTGGCTCCTTTAGCAATTACACTCTGATTAGTCCACAGCAAGAACATTTTCCATTACTCATCCCCCACTGCTATCAAAGGGCCTTTACTTCAGGCTTTTAGTTCTCTGTTTAATCCTAAATTAAAAGTGTTTATCAAACTCCTTGCTCACTAGAACTCTTGGAGAAAATTTGATTTTGTATTTTACCTGTGCTAAAACTTCTTCGAAATAAGGAAATCCTAGAAGTAACTAGACACTAAGGCACAAGCCCCTAATATTTTTGGTTTAATTAAAAAATAGTAGTTGTGTCTGTTCAGGAACAAGTAAGAGTTAATGCCAAAACCTATGATGAAAAAGTAGCTATTTATCACAAAACAGCATAAAGAATCATTTCATCGCCTGAGTAATAAAGCTTCTGTCAAAGTGGGATAATTGTCAATCCAACTTTCAATTCAAACACAGCTGCTAAAAATCAGAGACAAGAAGCCAGACACTTCACTCCACTCTAAGCACGAACTCAGAAGTGAGTACAGAGGCTTGGCAGTAGCTGAGACCTTGTAATTCTGTATAGTTGTAGAAGCACGCAGAAAAGATGTCTAAATTGGAGAGTCTTGTCTTTCTGAAGTTGAAAACAAATGTATTTACCATGCTGGTTAAAATGGTACTTCACAAAAAAACCTGTTCATATATTAGCTTTTATTTTTTAAAATGAAAATCCCCGGAGTACTAAAGATGGGTCTTGACTTCTAGTATTCAATTTATATTTCTTTTAATCAAATCCTATTAGTGAAAGCTTTTTCCTGGCTCAACAGATTGAATGAACATGGCAGGGAAGACTGTGAGCCCAGTGCAATGAGCAGGCACCATTCCTGCAAAGACTCATCTTTCTTTACTCTGCTCTTGCCTGTTGAAAACAATCAGAAATTAATTATACAGGTATTGCTAAAACAGAGTTGTATTATGTATTTTTTTTGTCACCAGTGGTTTCCATTTCTTTTTTTTCCCCTCAAATGTTAAAAATTGTTTAACATAGTATAAATTTTGTTGCTTACTCTGCTTGACTCTGTTAAGTAGAGTTTGAAGTAAAACCTGGAAAACAACAACTCTCACAGGTAATTAATGTTCTGCTTATATGTGCTGCCTATTCATACACCACTCTTGTTCATTATACTATTTTGCAAATGTGCACAAATATCGACTAGTAATTTCATAAATCTGAAGACCACAATTCCCAGGTGATGACCATGACCCTAGAAAACGCCTAGAGAAAACAACCTCTTTACGAGACATACCTTGCAATAGATGTTTGTTTAACTGGAAATCCACAAGAGCAGCTGCCCAGTGCAACGGTACATATTTGCTTCTGAATCCTTTCTCAAAGACACTATTTAAACATGTTGATGAACTTAGCTGGATTTTTCCCCACCTCCACTCCAGCAAAATAAGGAGACTCAGAAGATAAAATTTGTTTTGTTATTGCAAGTAGTGCTATGTGGTAAGTGACAAATTTACTTTCTATAGTCCTATGTAATTATGAAGGTGGGAAATGTCCATTTCCTGTACAGATGCAAGGTCTGTGTGTACTGCTCAGTGATATTTCTATTTGAAAATGAGTATACTTCTATTTCTAGAAGTGTTTGTGTATAGAGCTCCTGCTTGTCCATATTTGGCTTGATGTTAAAGATCTGCTACTCTAGCTTCACCACTTTGGCAAGAGGAAACAAGTATTTCTTGTTTTGAGAGTGTAACTCCAATTCAAGCTATACAATGTGTTTCAGTCTGGTTCTGATTTATCTTAAGCTGTAAACAACCGAAAATTGTGACATGAGTTTTATGATGTGTGCAGCTGGACTAGCTATCACTAAGTTTCATGCAGCATCCTGAATAGGAATAGTGATAACTGAGATTTTTCAAATGCCCCAGTTCTGTGCTAAGCTTGATGCTTTCACCTAGAGGGGAAAATTTGTGCCTCCTGAGCCAGTCATGCTTTACACTTTCTTCCTGGACTCTGCTTTAGCCTTTCCTCTGCCATTTTCTGGATGGGAATCCCTTCATCCTGTGAACAACTTTAATTGGCAGAAGAAATTTCTAAAGTGCACCATCTCTCTTAGAACTGTTTCTGCAACTATTCTAGCTCCAAAACTAAAGGAATCAGGAATGACCATAGCTGAGGTGGTGTCATTCATCTTCTCCTCCACCACTGGCCAATGATGTAAATTGTCAGAAAGGACTTGACTCAATGTCCCTTCTACTCCTGTGGGCAGCATTTATGCATGTGACAAATTTCACTCTCGCATGAAGGAAGAGCTGATCTAAAGGTACACTAAGTGACACAAAAATGAACATTCTCAGAATAGGAATGGTATTCTCCATAGTAAAATAAAAACAAAAAGTATGAAAAGATGAGTCATACTTTTAAGATGTGTGAAGTCCCCTGACACTTACTTCAAACAAAACAAAAAATGTCCATCAGCCACTTTTGTTTTATTTGCTCTGCGTTTTCGCTTGGTTTGGAGTTTGTAGGCAATAAACCATAAAGTAGAAACATGGGCTGAATCCTGAGATATTTGTTCAGACTAAAGTCTTATTACTGGCAAAGGTCTGTCTGAGTAGCCTTATCATCCCCTAATTTTTTCACTGTAAAAAGGAAATACACAAAAAAATCATATTCCTGCAGCATCCAGCAATTTTGCTTCTCTCAGTTTCAATAATCAGAACATTATCCACTAATGTGCTTTAAAAGAAGAAAGGTCAAACCATGCTTTCTAACAAGACTTGTGGTGAGCTTGAGGAACCCAAGTTTATTCCTTAGATGTCAATTTTCTGTTTCATAGTGTGATTTTCTGGTTCTGGCTAATTTACCCCATCTTTTCTCATCTCCTGCAATGACTTAAACAGTAATTTCTGAAAAATTACTTTTAAATTTTCAGATCCAATTTCTGGATAAATTAAACAAAAAAAAAAAAAAGAGAAAATGAGCTGTATTAGGAATCACAGGTACTTTGTAAATTAAGATAATTTTTAGATTTCTAGGAAAGCAAGATGTTATACCTTTTGTTGCAATGTTCTGAAATTTTCTATTTACTTTGAAGAAAACTTTGTCTTGAAGCAAAATGATGATTTAATAATGTATAGAGAAACTGTCCATGGTGGTTATGAAATCCAAACTGAATCATCAAGGCCAGATGGTAATCTTGACTATTACTGTTACTATTTTCAAGACCCATCAGAGGTAGTGATGTGAGACATGTTTTGAGACATGTTTTAAAACCTAATATTCAGTTCTGATGAGAAGGAAAGTGTGATGATAATTTTCTCCCTATTTCACAACAATTTTATGAAAATCAGTTAGTGTTTGTAGAATTTTTTGATTGGCTAATATGCTGCATGAACATTTATCTTTTAATTGGATAACTAAACTTAATGCAATATTCTTAAACATTCTTTATACATTTCTTAGTTACATAACTCTTTTATTTTTTATTTCTTCCTTCGAACTCTGAAATCTTTAATGATATGATTTAGCATCTATTATTTTACACAAGGTTGTGTTTTCCATGATATGAAAGTGAAATTCAAAATATTGACAAGATGATGAATTTTTCCCTTCTCTATATTTTACACACATGGATAATGATGAAAATCATCATACTGTGGTTTTGAATTTTTTGCTTTCTGGTGCTAATAGTTCACAGTAGGAGATGAAAATCATGTCAAATTATGCACCAAGGATGTCTGTCGCACAGCTTCCAAGGTCTGGAATCTATGTTTCTAATTCTACCTGAAATTTTCTGTCGTAATACTAAAGGAGGTAACATCAAGAAATTTTAGCCACCAATGAAGGTCATTAAGAAGTTCTGGATTTACCACTAAGCAAAAGCAATGAACATATATTGATAACTTTAAAACAATGTATTGCGACTCAGAAAAGTGATACATACAACAAATGCCATCTTGCTGGTACAAATTTTTAACCATGGACCAAGATTTTTTTTAATCTCTTCCATGTATTTTATTCTATACTTTTATCATCTCAAGGCTGTACTTTGAATGTATTCTAAAGGTAATGGCCATAAGGAAGCCAGAGGTGTCAGCTGTTTCATCATGTACATACTGACCACCTAGAGGATGGTGGGAGGTGGCTCTTAACACGTTGCTCTGGTGAACCATGCCGTTTTCTCCTGGTTTTCTCAAGACAGCTCAGATACAGTTTTCTGAGATCTATTTATTTGAAAAATTTGTATGTGTCTTATCATACAAGAGATGGACAGAGCTACCAGGCTTTACCCAGCTGATATTACATGAGTTTTCACCTTCGGGGTGTGAAAATTTTCCAATAAAGATTCTTATATGTAGAACTTATTTCATTCATCCCAGTCCTCCTTTGCTCCAGTTCTTTTATGCACAAGTGAAGGAAAGAGAAAGGGAAAGAAATAACATGCTGACTTACTGTCTTAGAAGGATTTCTTTGTACATTGATTAATACAACTGAAGATAATTGCTGTGGAATATATGCATACAGCACCCTAATAAAAGAAAAAAGATTAATTACTAGTCTTCTTAGTGATAATTCTTTTGAAATGTGGGTAGGCTGGTACCTTAGTCATATTCTACCCGTAGGCAGACACCACAAGACAAGTAAAATTCATCGTGTTCTATTATTCCTTTGTTTATGTTATTGGACAGTATTTTCTAAAATATTGAGTGTTGCCACTTTTGACCCTAATACTGCAATGTCAGATATTGGCTTGTCTTTGGCCTTACAGCAGAAGATTGCAAGGACATTTCTCATCTTCTAGTGCTATAGCATTTGATTTTGTAGAGCTTGAGGTCTATCCTATTCAGGAAGTGAGCAACAAGTTGGGCAGTAACATCCAAATATTGTAGCATTTAAAACTTGGAGCCACTCCCGAAGATACCATCAACATTATTTCAACAATATCTATGACTCCATTTAACATGAATGGCCCTAATTTAAGCTGTGTAAAAGACCTAGCTTCTATGGTTTATGCCATGGCGACATCTGAAACCTATCACACCTCTCTCTTTCTGACTCTTAGAGTAAATTCTCAAAAAATAGCCTTCCCTTCTCATTACCGGTTAACGATGTACATTTATGATCTGAGTTTCTCCATCCAGCCATGGAGGAGAACTCTTCCAGATTTTGAGGAAGATGTGTTTGTTCAGCCATACTGCTTATCTGCTTCAGAAATGACCATCCACTCTCACTGGTTGACACGAAGCACAGAAGAAAGCGTTTCACTTAAAAGTACAGTCTTTACAAGGTCAACATGAAAGCACACAGGCAAGTCCCAGTATAACAATCAGATCTTACGGACAAATTGGATAAACTTATTTGTTTTTTTATGGTAAGTTTTGACTTTTCCACCCAGGTCCTTAAAATCTACAGTTTGAGTAAACATTTATGTACTTAGAAATATTTTTGTAGCAGTTTTGCTTCAAAAATATTATCTGTTGTAAGAGATTATGTCAAATATAGACATTTCCCATAAAAGTTTGTTAAAAATGCCCATGAAAGGAAAATATTTCATCAGGTAAACCTAAAAATGTATACAAGAATTGTCCTGACATACACAGGGTAGCTCATGGAGAAAAATATTCTCAGAAAATTACTCACTCTTTTTCAAAGTAAATGATTAGGACAGTAAATAGGTGCCAAAAAGAAAAAAGTATTCAATTACTTCCAACTAAGTACTTTAAGCACTCATTTCTTAAGTGTTAGGCTGGAAAGTAACTCAAATAATTTCTCAAAAACAATGCACTGGAGTCTACAAGTTACATTTCCGATGCCATTTAGTTAAATTGAATCATTAAATACAAGAACTAAGGACCTGGTTCTCCTTTATACAGAAGTGTCTTTATGTGGCTCTGGCAGTACAGACGGGCTGTAAAACAAGTGCTGCCATTAATGCCTGACTGAATGACAGCTGGTACTGACTGGAGCAGTGAAATGAAAATTAAACCCCAAATCTTAAGATTTTTTACAATGAGAAATCCCATAACTGCAATCAAAATTACTAACTACCAAAGAATACAAACAAAGGCATTGATTTTTAAATTTGATTTTTATGACTGAAGACTTCAGAAAGGTATTGATGCTGTGCTAAAATACACTGGAAGAGTACAAAGGGCTTCTGTGGATTTGGTTCAGGAATAGTTTTCTTTGTTTTTTGGCCAAGTCATAACAGGAAAACAAGTATTTTTCATAGAAATGCTGACATAACTTTACTAATAGCACCTTTAACAGAGATCGTTACAATGTGTATTTACTCAGGTACAGGATTAAATAAGAGATGTGAACTCACCATAGCAACCCCTGCATCACATTGCAGATATGCTGCTTCTAAGATACGGCAAATGTTTCTGAAGAAATACACATGAATATGAGGTAAACATCTATCAATTCCAAATTGTGTTTCAAAAATACTTTGTTGTACAGTATAACAAAAAGCAGCATAATTTGATGCTCTGTAAATTAGTGTATTACTGGATGGTATTTTCATTGTGTTATGATTTTTGGCTCAAAATATAAGTTTAGATAATTCCTCAATTCACTATAGCAAAAATAGTGACAAACACATTATCAAGCTCATCCTAAATATTGCTGTCAATCCTTACACTCCCTAGTAATCCAGGAAACTCACCTGTCCATTTTGGGCCACTTCCTGCTGATGTTCTGAGATCTTGCAATAACACTAATATTCACCATAAGATATTTAGCAGAGTTTTGTGAATGCAGTTAAAGTTGGAAGTAGGTTTTCTTCTAAACAGTCTTTTTCCCCACTTTTTGACATTTTACTGCTTCCTTTTCATTATCCCTCTGCATCTTGAATTTTATCAGCTAATGTATGTCCCTTCAATTTATCTTTATTCAGGTTGGCTTTCCTTGTTTTACACAAAAAACCTGTCATTGCATTTACAAACTTACTGCTTGTTTTGTTTTTACCTTAAGTGTTTTCACTTTTATCTTCAAACCACTTAGGCAGTGCCTAAGGCGAGATCCTGATGATACCCAGTGGGTTGCTGCACCTCCTGAAATTAGGTTTTTGCTGCTGTATCTTTCTTATACTTTACCCAACAATTCATGGAAGAATTTACTCCTGCAAGGAGAACTAAGTGATCATACTACTTTGGGTTTTTTCTTGATATTAACCAACCATATTGTCTCTTCCCAGATTTCACTTGTAGAGGGGGAACACCCATTTTCTCATATTGCCTGAGATGACTGATAAAGAAGACAACTAGTATTCTGTTCTGTCACATAAAGCTGTCTCTATACATTCTTTCATCCCTTTTCAACGTTTTGTCTCTGTGGTACAGAAATGCAGGAACCCTAAATAAATTTTGAATATTTTTGATAGTGCAGGCAGAGGTTTGGTTAAAACCTCAAAGCATTTTATTAAGCCCAAAAACCTCGTTGTCAATCTACGTGTCTGCATTTTATTGGAAGGAAATGTTTTTTTATTCTTACAAACTAACAAGTTCGTTCATTGAAGATGTTAAAAAATCTGTTTAAAAATCTACTGATAAAATGCATCCCCTCATATGCAACTTATTTTTATTACAACACTCCTTCCCCAGTGGTTTACCATATTTTTTCACAAAGGGTTATTTATACTTGGGGTAAGGGATGATGCACAGTGACTGAATGGTTGGTTCCCGATAATTCTGTGCACTGGGGACATGTCCTGGTCCCAGGTAACCCTGGTTATGATGAGGTTCAAGGGCTCACCTTTCCCATGAACTGGGATCCAATTGCTGCTTTGTGGAGCTCCCGCCCTGGCTCAGTGTTCCCTGGGATGGTGCCTTGATCCTGGTGGGAGCTGAGGCTGAGTGCCCCAGGACCTGGGAGACATGTTCGACTTATACTCCTACCAAGACTGGCGGCCTCCACCCGGAAAAGCTGTGCAAGGAGCTATATTTAATCTCTGGTTTTTATTTCCTTGCCATGGCTACCTATTGGTGCAAAACATGCAGCTACTCAGGTGAGAAGGAGTGGTTCAGCTGGCATGGGTGAAACCCTGCCACGAAATGCCTGCCTGAGAAGTTGTGTGATAATTTCCACCTTTGTTATCATTCAAAACTTTCTTTAAGCTGCTCACTGTGCTGTTTTGACTGTCCCTTCGCTTAGCTTAGGGATAATGTTAATTGTGACTCTGTGCTGGCAGAGATTGTCACAGGGTATTTGAGCTCTTCCTTGGCTTCTTTATATCTGTAGTCCTCCTAGGTTTTTTTTTTTGGCTTGTTTGCAGTTGTTTTTTTGTTTCTTTTTTTTTTGCCTGGCTGATTGATTCAATATATAACCACCACAAGTTTATGAGCTCCCAAAAAGAGGAATTTCTGGTTGTGATCCTCAGATGACTGAAATGATGATAATAATAATATGGCCAAAATATGTTTATTATAAAACAATAACATTCCAGATTACTTCTAGTGACCCAGGTTCACACACTTACTTCAGTTTAAGCGATGGAAATAGCCTAGTCACCATGTCATTGAGTTTCTTATATTAGCTTGAGACCCTTGTGATTAACTATCACAGGGATATAACCACACTTGTACTTGCTATTGTAAATCCAGATCACTAAACCCTTCACGAATGGTATCAAAATGAGTCAAATGTCTGCCTACATGGCTCTCCAAACAAGCATGACCAAAGTGTACCATTTTCTGAAACTAGTGACAGTCAAGGGTGTGATGTGGCCAGCATCACAATCAGCTGCCTTTGAGACCCTGCATTCAATGGAGTTTCTATTTATAACTATTTCTATTTATTGAAAATGGCCTTTGTCACCAGGACAGACCAGAGCTCGGTCTTTGGTCTCTGGATCCACTGGGGAGATCCCTGTCTGTCTCTCACACCCTGTCTTTTCCCTGTACAAAACAACAGCCGCTTACGGAGCTGTGGAAATTGTTCATGACTTCCTGCTATACATGTTGCTGTAGATATTCGCTGGTGAATCCATTCATTAAAAATAAAATCACATCCCCTCCCCTCATTATCCTTCCCTCACAAGGGAAATTCATCTTGACTTTTCCCCCACCTGCCTTTCTCCTAATGGAAGCAATCTGTTCCACATACTGCAACCTGGTGTTAAAATTATTGTTTTATAGTGCTTAGTGTTTTATTTTTCTTAAAACTGAATCTCTTAATGTTTTTAATAGGAATAAAAATCATCAGCTTTGTAAAAATGAAATGTCAGCATTACATGGCTCAGAGAAGTACCACAAATCTTTTGCTATTGCCGTTTCTGGACTGCGTTCTGATTTCTTGCTGTATCTGTGTTTTTGCATAGTGTTTTCAATTGCAATATTAGAAGAAGAATGTTTCTTTCTCTTTTGCAGTGAACATTTCTGTTTGACATAATATAGTAATTCCTCATCAAGTGGTGCTTGAAATAAGTGAGCATTAAGGATTGATATAATATTGTGTGGCTCACTGCTGCTCCTCACACCACCCAAGGGAATAGGACACCCTGAGAGCTGAACAGATTTAGAAAATGACTAAGCCTCTCTCCCAGATTTATACAAATGATCCCTTTTTAACATTGAATTCCATAATCAAATCTGGCAATTCACATTTCTTCCTTTATTTATTTTTCTTTAAAATTTGTTTGGCTATTTTTTTTTTGGCATAGGTTTTGTTTGTTTGTTTGTTTGTTTCCAGGTATTTGATTTAAGGGAACAAAGAGATCAAATAATCCTCAGGTATTTTTCTTACTGGAAAAAGTCTGTGTAAGTTCTTTTATTATCCTTTTCCTTTTCGCTGCAAGAAAATTTCCATAGATTATCATTACAGATATATTTTACAATGAAAAAATGAGTAACACAACACGAACACATCCATTCTCTTAATTGAACGAGCTACAGCTTTTTGACTGAAACAAACAATAATATTATTTATAACTCAAATTACATTCCACAAACTATGCTCTCATCTATAAAGAGACTATAAATGGCATGGTAGGGTTCCATATTGGTTTTTTTCCTTTTTTTTCCTCCAATGACTTTCCTGTTGACCCCTCTTTTAAATTACAAATAAAACCCTGACTTTCTTGACTGCCAGTACTGAAAATCCACCCTGGGACCTGAGATCAAGCTGTGTGCTTTCTGCTTTCTGCCAAAATAGACTCTGGTTCACCTCCTCGGCACTGAGGTGGCTCTGCAGGGCTGGCAAGAATGTAAAGAAACAACAGTACTTTTGCCAGTAAAAAGATAAAGTGAATGAATTCTCTCAGAAGTAGGAAGATACTAATTTTTAAGTCAGCTTTATAGAAAACAGCTGTTCTTTGAGACAAATGCTCATAGGAGGGTTGGGGTGGGACATCTCATTGCGTGCTGTTCCTGCACGAGCTTTTCCCCTTTGGTCTTTCCAGTTCAGCCTGTAGATCAGTCCAGCTGAGGTGTTTGTGGCTGTGGCTGCACAGCCTTTTTTCCCGTCAGCAGTGCTGGACTCAGATGTTTCTGCCCTCCTCGAGCTGTTTGTCTCCTTATGCTTGTGTTGATGCTGAGACTGTTGTGTGCATCGGGTGGAGGGCTCTCCTGTGGAGGTCCCAAGCTTGTCTCTTTCAAGCCAGGTCCCAACACAGCTCTGCAAACAGTTGGGCTTGTCTTGGATATGTGCTTACCCTTCTGCTTCTGTATTTGTGGGATATCAGATGAAATCTTGGAAGTCAGTTTCCTAATTATTTTTTAGGTCCTGGTCAAGGGTGAACACTCAGCCAGTTTTTTGCAATTAGTTATAAAACCTTCCAAAATTTTTTTGAAGTCAATCTTCCATATCATAGTTGGCAAATACATGGTCTCAGTGGAAGTCTGATAGACATAAAATCCTTTTGGACAGAGCACAAAAGCTTTGAGATGTTCAGATTCCACTGGAAAGTGGGCGTCTCTGCAGAGGTCAGGAACACACTTGCACTCAAACACAGAGATCATGAAGCCTGTCATGGGAGAAGGGCTCACTCCTTGTAAGGACAGGAGTTTACACAGGGCAGAGAAATGTGGGCAAAGCAGAGAGGGCGCAAGGCCTGACGACAATCACAAAAGGTGTCAACAGGGACTGCTCTAATGGTTTTTCAGAAGCTGCAATTATTCCTGCTGTCAGCCAGGAGTAGTGAGGCACATGATAGGTGAGAAGTACTCTCAGGAAAATGGTAAGAGCTGAGGTCAGGCAAAGACAGAGTTGTATCCAAAGGCATGTGTGAAGCCCCCTTCCCTGTCTGCAGTGGGTCTTAGCACTGTTGGTAGAACACAGGTTCAGCTGCTCCATCCTATAATTCACTGTGTTTCATTTCTCATTTCTTAAAGAATAGAGAGACGGTAATTATGCATAACAGACTGCTGCCCCTGGAGCTCTTTCAGGCTGTGGACCACAAAATCTCAGAATCCAGCTCTGAGAAATAATCAGCTTCGGTACCGTTGGTTCCTAGGGACAAGTAAAGTTCATGGTGACCTGCTGACGTCTGGATTGTCAGCTGCCCAGTACTGTCTGCCTCTCACAGTGGCTGTCCCCTGCCACCCCATGCCCCTAGCTGTGCTAAGAGCACTGAGCTCATCATGCAGTGCTGCAGCAACCCTTCTGGATAGCCTGACGATAATTTGGCTCACTGGATAAACAGTGACATGTAGACTAAGAGAAAAGGAAAATAATTACAAAATCTAATTAAAATAGCTTCCACACAAACCAGAGATTTATGCAGAATTTCTTCTAGAAGAAATTGCTTTGTGCTTGGTTTGCCTGGTATGATGCACATAAAGTTTTATTTTTAATGTAATTTTTAGGCTACTTCTGCTAATAGGTAGTTGAGTCCAAATTTTAATAATCACAGCAATCTGAATATTCTTTTTTTTCTTCTCTAGGGGTAAAAATCTATGTGTGGCAGAAAAAACATCTGTTAACACTGAGCCTCTGTAAATCTTTCCTACCAGCCATCACTGAAAAGGTAATCCTTTTTCAGGAGTAAACCCAAGTTCATGAAACCAAAGACATTCACAGTTAAGACACTGACTCTTTTTTCTTCTAGCTCAATACAATTTGTTTATGTATTACAGCATCTGCTGCAGGTTATGTAAGACCTGTTGCAAGAACTTGTGATATCTGATGACTAAAGGACAAAGTCTCAGTTTAGTTTTGAATTTTCAGGGTTTAGCGGATTCTTCTGTAACCCTGTCCCAGGTCTTGCTGCTCCAGATGGTTCAACTGCAAATCATCTCTCTCTCTGACTAATGGAGAAACTCCTGCCTTGAGATTGCAACCCTGCAAATGTACAAATGTAATCAAAGGACATTCCTTGGGAAAAAGTGCTTAGATTCACACATTAACAGACAAATTTCTTTTTGAATTAGATGAACTGCTAGATTGCATTATCAGCAACAACCTTTCCATTTTATGAGTTGTCAGTCACTTAAATTAGAAGAATGATCCTCTGAATCAAAATTCTATCCTTAGCTCAATTTTTAATATTCAGTCTACACGGACATCCATTTTGACATCACACAAACTAGTTAGCAATCAGAAAGTTTAATCTCATTCATTTCATTCAGATGAATATTCTCACTGGGGTTAATGAAGTTCTCATAAGAATAATATGAACATGGTTACTTAATTCATGCCTAGATAATGTTAAATCATTTGATTAAATCCCTTTTTTCCTCTCAAGGAGACTGACAAGAAAAAATTAACCAGGACTCACAAATATCCAGTTACGATCCAGTACAAACCACATACATTTCCAAGGAGAAAAATAAAAGGAAGTTTCTTTAAACAGAAGTATGCTTTTAATATGAAAGTGAAGACAGAGTAATACTGCTGGATTACCATAATTAACTAGGTCAACTTTCAAAAAGCCCCAAACCCAAATATGCAGACAAATTGCCTTCAGAAATTAATTTGATTCTGCATAAAAATATTTTGCATTTTACTTGCAAATGTAGACTTTTCCTGAGGACAAATGTGTTTGCTCATTTAGTTAAATAATCCATGCTATTGCATACCAGAGAATATGCAGAACAATATATTAAAGGGCACATGGACACCCTGATTATGGCACTTCTTGTCTTCTTAGCTCCAGAACTGGCCATTGAAACACTATGTCCATCACACAGGTGAAATGCACTTTGGGAATACAGGCAATATACACTCAATTACTGCTCTTTATTTTATGGATGTAAAATTGAGAGGAGATGAGTGCTTTTGATCAGTAGGAATACATATTGCCTAAAGAAAACTGCATTGAGCAAATGCTGGTGTCTCCACACTGAAGAGCTTTTTTAGCAAGGGTTGTACCTGTGAGCATGAATGTTTGACAATTCCTACAGTCACATGATGATGACTAACAAAGAGCAGGTAAAGTCTTATAGTATACAATCAGCTCTAAACTTTATACATATTAAAATCCATAAAATCCCATATAATGTTGCCTCAGTAAGAGACTGGCATGTAAGGACACAAAATATTAACCTGTTCCATGGACAAAGCTGTGCTATTGCTCCAGGCACTGTAAGGGGAGGGGAAGAGCTGTTCCATGTGGCTTCTGCTTGAGCTGTGCAGGCAGCTCAGTAAACATGGGGTAGGGGCAGCATCATTTATTTTAACCAAGTCACCAATAGCTGTATCTAGAAAAATGAATTAAGGTTATGCAACTTTTGGTATTTTCTGCCTCTTGATTTCTTAATTGATAAATAGTTATTACACTTTGCTCATTTGATTAAATAGTGTTTCCAGTTTTACTTTTGTGGTTATTCCTCTCTCTTGAAATAAAACATCAAAGAAAAATAAGTCAATAACAAGAATTTAAGTCTTTTGGCACTTTCAAATTAGGTTATTTTTGGAAAAACATGGCTTCATTAATCTGGGTCTACATAAAAACCTACCACTTTTTCAACTCAAACATTCCAAGATATTTCATCTTCAGAGCCAAAATGGAGATGTTTTGAAAGAGGAAAAGCGTATGAGGCTACTGATATGTGGTAATAGAGCAAAAATAGATAAGAAACTGTCACAGTGTTCCAAGCCAGTGTGTTCCAGCCGCTGCATCATCATCCCTCCACTTGGAAAATCAGCACGCCTTTTTTCCCAGGAGTCTCTTAGCTCCCTCCTTTCCTTTCTCAGTCCTTCCTTTCCGCCCTCTTGTGTTTTAAATATATGTAAAAATATATGTTAGCCACAGGACAAGAGAGAAATAGCATGACTTGGCAGGAAGAGTAAGAGAGATGAATATCTAAAAGAAAAATTAAAAATGTGCAATAAGAAAATAGTGGAGCAGATTGTGGAAGACTGTCAGGCTGCTTGTAAGTACAGGCGGATACTGGGATGAGATTAAAACAGAATATTTAATGTATGGTTGTAGTAATTATCAATATTAATATCACTATATAATGGCTGTTAAAAGCATAAAACTAAGAGAATAAAAATTGATAGAATTCATACAAACCATTATGATAATTTAAATCCTTATTATCAGTGTTTACTTATGTCTTAGGGTAGAATAATGAACCTTTAATTGCCGGCAAGCAATTTCATGTCAGAATAAATCAGAACTTGCGCACACTGATAGCATTTATCCAACAATGCTCTTGATTTTGGCACTCATTCAGCATTCTCTGAATTAAGTTTTAATGCAAAACATCTGAAGCACACTGTTAATAAAGCTGTTAGGTACAACTCATATAGAATGAATTCTCTCCCCTTTTTTTCTTTTCAACTCACACAGGCCTTGTTTTTACAGAACAGCTTCACTTTTTTGATCTCCAAACTAAGGGAAAAATGGAGCCAAACAAAATAAAACACACATGCAACAAGCACAGTTGATTTCTGAGGCTGGAAGGGTGAAATGCAGAATGACTTCTTGTTCCAGGAATGTTTTGTTAAGCATGGACAAATATTGTTCTCTGAAGGAACTACCCATATTAAATGGTCTTGAACAGTGTCATATCAAAAGACTGATGACTGTATTTTAAAAGCAGGAGATCTTAATATTAGTCTAGAATAGAGTAAGAAGTATCTGTGTTAATTTATTCTATTTTCGGTGCATATTAAACAAAATGTGATCTGTCCTGAACTTGAGATTCCTTGAGAAGTAATATAAAATGTTATTAAACCTGCTAATGGGATAGAACCCCCCCCACTCTTGTGTTAACTCCTGATTATCTCAGGCAGCCCTAGCCAAAGGTCCATAGCCAGCAAACTCTCCTTCACACACTACCAGAGGCATAGCTCAAGCACCTGAAGTGGTCTGGGCTGCAGCCTGAGGTCTTTTCTTACCATTTAAAGGCAGACTTTTTGGTGCTTGCAGCGCACCGGTGCGTTCCTGGGAGATGTGCTAGCCAGTGAGCAAGGTGCTGCTGAGCGGGGCCAGGTGTAGAGAGGAAGGTTTACTGCAGCTGAGTTAAAATCTCTGCCATCATTACTAATGTTTAATTGATTTAGAATATGGAAAACCATAATGTAGGTAAAAAGGTTCTTGGTGTTACAAAATCAAGAGAAGAGAATTATAGTGACAGTCCACATCTGAAGAGAATTAAGAAGTTCTTACTTTCTGTATGAGCATGGAAAACAAAGAAGTGGAAAATTAGGCAGTGTTATCTAAAATAATTTCTGATGGCTAATACTTTAAAATGTCCAGAACCCCAAACTCAGCCACCAAGCCTCCATCCCAATATCCAAAAATCTATGCAGACTTTGCAAATAAATTGCAAAGGCACTAGCAAGAATTTAGTACCAAAGACAGGAACAAGATCTGTCTACTTCTGTCATCGGCCTCAGCTACTTATCTAGCCATCTACAATGCTTTATTATGTACATACATACATATACACACACACACACACACACACACAAATGTTATTCTAAACATTCAAATGGTAATAGTAGTATCACCATAGTTCATGTTTTAGCTTTTATTAAGCTAATTTTATTAGCTGTAATTTAAACAGAGTATTGCAAAAGCTCAGCAAGAACTAAATTTGAATTTGGGTATATCTAGGAATAATGCAGTTCTAAATATTTCAAGTTAGAAGCATTTATTCATAAAGTAAAATGGAATCTAATCAGGATTTCACGGTTGGAAGTGAAATTATTTGTCTGGCTTTGCATTTAATTGGACTAACTAGTGGCTGGACTCAGCATAATTTTTTTGTTTCCTAGGAAAGGACTCAGTGTACCATATTTTACATGAACTATCTGATACACATTTTATACTAAATTCTGGGGGAAAAATTTGCAAGATGAAGAGGGAATCTTATTTTACACAACCCGTTTCACAATTTTACACAACCTGTTTCACAAGCCTTTCTGAAACTAAGATGTTTAAATGAGCAGAACAATCTTGTTTTGCTGATATAACTTTTATACAATCCATTTATGATTGATATTTCTTGAGTTTGTGTAGCCTTATATTCCTGATCTCTCTTTAAAGATTATTTTATAACTAAAACTGAAATACACAACATACACACAAAAGTTATCTTAACAGAATTCTCAGGCTGTGAGTTCTAGCACTCAAAGTATATAGAAATGCAAGAAGCAAGAATACCATTGAATTCTTAGGTCATGTCCCTTTTATAAATAAGAATAATATTTAATGATGTTCCTCTATTCTCTGCTGCTGTTCGCACTAAGAATTCTTTCAGAAGTTTTTTTTTGGCCGGCTATGGAAGGTAGTTCCTCCAGCTCAACAAGTCCACTGCTAAAATTCTAGATTTTATTTCAAAACTTGAAGAGATTTATTGGGTCATATTTTTTTTCTTATTATTGATCATTCATTGGCCGTTGAAGCATGGAAGTTATGTATAGGCATATAAAGTGTTTGTCTGAGCTTGTTATTGGCCATGAAAAAATCTAGCCCAAATAAAACTGGAGAAAGTTATAAGGAACTTACATCACAGATCACAGGGTGCTAACAGGGGGTATTGGGCAGTCTAATGTTAGAGTGGGCTGGGACTGATTAGTTCTGCCTGAGCTGCAATCCATAAGGAATACAAGAATATGAGGAACATAAATTCATTACTGGTTTGGTAGGCTTTTCTTTTCTTTTTTTTTTTTTCCCCCCAAAACATAATTTTCAGTAGCCTGGAAGATCCATATTCTTTCTTGTCACAGACAGCTCTGGAAATCCAACACAAAGGATAAAGCACAGGAAAAGAAAAGATTGGATATAGACACCTGAGTGACATTTTAGTTTTCACTTCTCTGAAGTAGCCTGTTGCTCTCAAGGAGGTTATAAGTCTGAGCCCACAGACAAACCAATTTAAATCCAGCATGGCTAGAATATGCTGTATGACATGGGCTGAAGCCAATCATGGGTTGAGGTCCAGTTTGAGCCTAGAAGTACCATGAAAATTGCAATATTTATTTAGAAAAATTCAAAAGAAAAATATTACAACTTTTAATTTTCAACAATTGCATGGTTTCAGAATTGACCACAATGTTGCAGCAGTGTCAAGGAAGGGTTAAATAAGCTCAGAATGAAGTGATAGAACACAAGTCAAACGTCCTGTCTGGCTAAATTGCCACAGACTGCACTATGTGATTATGCAGAAAGCACTAAAATGTTGGAGTCTCCATGTACAACGTGGGGAAAAAAGGGATTTTTCTAGTGATAATTTAAAACTGTTTCTAGTTATGATTTCTCTGAGTTGGGACTAGTACAATACTTCATTGCAGTCAATCTGCCTTGGCTTGCTAGAGAACAAAATGCAACCAGATTCAGAAGAAAAGGAGATGACCTCATGAACTTGAATACCTGCCCTACCTTGTGGCTGTCATTAACTCACAGTTGTTGACCAAAGGGATCATAAAACTTTTGTTGCAATTAATGACTGATAGTGAATTTTAAAATCCAGAGATATATCTGTTAAATTTATCAGCAGCTTACTCATGTTTATTGTTACCTTGCCCATGTTTATTCAGGCTTTATTTATTGTGAAATATGAGATGACATATTTTATTTGTCACTGTGGAAATATTTATGTCCTGAGAGGGAAGAAAATAAAATATGTAAAACATAGTTAAATCATAATTATTACTAATTATTGAATAAAAGAAACCTTTTGGATTTTGAAGCTGAAAAAGCCAATTCAGGCACTGAGTTTGAAAAAAAAAATTAAACATTTGATTTATGTGTGGAATTCAGATTTTAGTTTGCAGTTCAAAAGTATCTGGGAAAGCATGTAAACATATACTCGATTAACACTTTCTTGGATCATGGGCATGGGACAGTACAGATAATATCAACTTGGAAAATACAGTAAAGTAGCATTAAGTATATGCACTAACTAAAGGAAATTACAAGCTGACATCAAAAGGACTAAGGATATTTCAAGGAAGCTGCAATTTCCAGTATAGTAAAGCAACTTATGCATTATAAGTTGCATAAAAAAAGGAAATTATTTAAAACCTGAGTCTACATGTGCAAAACTTTACGCAATGTATATTGATTTCTTTGTGGATCTATTAAAACACTTCTTTGTTTGCAATGTATTTGGTGAAATTACTTTATTTGCAGTTTATGAATTTTCTATAACTTACTATGTTTCTTGTTTAAAAATAATTTTTTCAGCATTGATTTCTGATTTTATAAGTGATTACTTGAAAAACTGCATTTTGATGATGTTTAAAATTGCAGAAAAGTAGATCAATTGAAATAACTTCAAAGAGATTTCGACTAGGTATAAGCAGATTTCTAATGCTGATTAAAGCATTGAAACTTATAAAGTGTTTCCGGATAAAACAATTCATTTTGTTTAATTAAAAATGAAATTATTTTTTATTCTTTAACATAAAAAGTGTCCAAAAATTTCTGCATATAGCTATTGCTTTGAATAAATCATAGAATCATAGAATTGCAGAATCAGAAAGCGGTTTGGGTTGTAAGGGACCTTTAGAGGATCTTAAATTTTAGCCACATGGCCTTGTTGTGGAAGGAAATAAAACTGGGTGGGAAAAAGCAACCTATCAATTTCAGAGCAGATAAGGTAGCACAGACAGCATAAATTTAAGTGCCAGAAAATTACAAATATGAAGGCCTCATGAAAATCAAGATGGAGAACTGGTAACGCAGTTCCTGAGGGAATGAGTAACTGTGACTTAACTGCTGCAAATCATTAGTGCATGTTATAAACCCATTTATTTCAAAATTACATAAAAGAGAAATTTACATATTTTGGTACCTGAATAATTGATGAATACTTTCAGGTTTCAAAGCGCCAGGTTGGACGGTTTGAAATCTTTTCTGCTGAGGAAATGTAAAGTGTGTTGTTCTTTAAAAATTTCCCCATATGTTCATTACCATATGGGTAATGGGATGAGCATTAGTTCTCTTTTCTTTCATTCCTTAGACTGCTGTACCTTGATGTAAGGTATGTAGGTATCAGGACGACCACATGAAGAGGAAGAAGGAGCTTTAGCAAATGGAGATGTGTATTGCCACTGAGGAGTTATGCATGTTCTTGCATTTAAATACATGAAATTATTTAACATCTCAATCCTGCTTTGTAATCAGTTAGTATTTAGAAGACAAATATTATTTTAGTCATCTGTTAAACTCCATCATTCATCCTGAATTTCTATTCATTCAAGGTTAATCTGAGCTTCTCAATGTGTCAAGGAACAAAACAGGGCTGACTTGTTTCTTAGAAGAATCAAGGACCTTAGACAGTAAAATAGAAAAGCAAATGCCCAGAAATTCTTTCATTCAAATTCCACTCCCATGAATCACCTCCCTCTCTCTCTCTCTCTTTCTCTGTATGTATGTGTGATGTGTGTATGAGAGGAGAGAGCAAGTGAAAATGCCCATTATTACTTTGACTGCCATCTACTCATGCAATTTGGCAGCACCTTGGAGTCATGAAGTAGAAAGTGTAGTATATGTTTCTAAAGATTCAGGTTCCATCTGTTTTTAAATTATAACAACTATTTCAAATTTTCTATTTGAATTCCTCGGAAGGACACTTACTTTTTGGTGAAGCTGTGCCTCATTCTTTAGCTACTTAAATCTTTGGTGACTCAAACATATTCTTAAACTTGCAGAATTTGCAGTGGAGAAGACAATGAATCAGTAAGTATGTTTAGTCCTCCTTTGTTTATTTAAATTATGCATTTTTCAAATTTCTGTGTTATGAAGTCAGTAACTCTTTGGTGTCAGAGAAATATATGAGTGAATGTCTAAATTGTCTTTTTCAGGCAGTTGTTCCCTTGCTCTGCTCATGCCATGAGTCCAGCAGGAGCTGTGTGGCCCAACCTAATAGAATGTTAAGCTTGACCATGAATTGCACCCTAAGAGCTTTCATTTTGCTCAAAAAATATGAAGAATAAGCTGAGGCCTGCCTCCAGAAGACCTTGGAAATATAGCTGAGCATATTGTCTTGAGTCTATCTGTGTGTTAAGTAACTAATGTAACAAATAGTACAGTATTGTGTTGCCACTTTGTAGGGGTTTGGGTTCTTCTTTTGTTTTGGTGGGTTTTTTTTTCTTCCTTGAAGAATTTTCCCCATAGGTGTGGCTGATGGCCCCTCATGGCTGGATACTTCACAGACAAACGAGGTTATCAGCTCAGCGGAGAAGGCCGGTGGCCTCTCTCTCTCTCGTTACCTGGGAGTGCCCAGGTGGGGGGAAAATACCGTGAGACTGGAGACGGCGGGGGGGAGAACTCAGACACTCTCTCACTCTCTCGCTCGACTGGAGAAGAGGAAGGAGGCGGCCGAGGCTGTTTGGAGAGGAGTTTTTCGGCTGTCGTCGGGGACCAGCCTGGTCCTGCTTCTTTTGCCGCGGGTGAGCCCCTGCTCGTAAGAGCAGCCCTTCAGACTGAGACCTTATTAACACCCACCTCACTGAGGGAAGGACTTTCTTACCATCTGCCTGGGTGCCCCGATCC